>SKCR01008510.1:0-54187 GCA_019454045.1 Zanthoxylum bungeanum
ATTTTGTACTTGAATGAACAGAAAAGAATTGAAAAACTCTAGCGGCAGACATCAGCTGTGGTGTGATTCTAGCTGATGTTTATTTATTTGCTTAACACTTGCTTTCTGATAAGACATAGAGATGATCCATTAAGGTTCAGCCATAAGGTTTACATGTCAAAATGCGAGTGTCACCATTTCGATATCTTTGCCTGTTTTGATGGATAAGTAACCGTAGGTGAAACATATTCTTATTTTTTAAATGCTCCTTTTATCCTTTCTAACTGTATCTTTATCTTCCTTTCTTTTTTTTTTCAGAAAACATCTTTCAGCTCGATTTGAGCTTCAATATGTACAGTCATTCCATCATCTGGACCAATGGTCTGGAGCATAAATGTAGTTTTAAGACCACTATTCTATAGGAACACTTTTGCCTCCAATTCCATCTTGCAATGTTATGGCCGAGTTTGTTTTGGAATAATTTTTCCCTTGTTTTGAGTTTTGAGATACAAGAGTAGTCTTCAAATAACTTGCAGATTTTTTTTTTTAAAAAAAATTAAAAGTGAAAATGTTTGTCCTCAGCCCATTGAATTTACACCCTTACATATGGTACTCATACAGTCTAGCCTGGCCATTTCTTTTTCTCTGCACCTCGATATCAATTATCGTAAGGTGTTAATTTTTTTGTCTTGGACAGATGAATCAGCGTTCCACTTGTCCACAGTTCTCTGTCATTTGATTAAAATTAAATATCAAGGAATAATGAAAATCTTTTAAGCAAAACTTGAATGTTACTACTGCTATTATTATTATTTCGGTAACAGCAGGGTGATGTTCTATATTTTTTCTCCATAAGGTTCATTGAGGTCGACCTTGACACTGCTATGCAACGAGTTCTAAAGAGACATATTTCAACAGGTATGGGCTCTTTCTTTTACTTTTAACACCGTCTCTTAAAAGAGAAATTGAAATAAATGATTAGTCATGGGTTTTTCTTTTTTTCTTTTACAGGGAAGCCCCCTGATGTTGCTAAATGGCGGGTAAGCTTTTATTTGCTGCAAGTTCATTCTGAGATTTATCGTTCCTTCAACTCTCATGCTAGATAATTACATGTAGCGCTTATTATTCCTGCAGATAGAATATAATGATCGGCCCAATGCAGAACTTATTATGAAGTCAAAGAAAAATGCAGATTTAGTGATCAAGTCTATTGACTTCTGATGGTGAATTGTGGTGATACCACCAGCTGCCCTAGAAGAGGAAGAACATTACAAGATCAGATGAAACTCGATTGCATATAGTTACTGCCAAACCAAAGGTATGATAAACAGAGCAAAAGGCAACACTTTTTTTTTGGCATCAATTTTAACAGTATGTTGCATTCAATAATGGAAGACTGAGGCTCGTCATTTTTTTATATTTATCAAAAAGTCTGGCTTCCGTATTTAGTTTATAATGACATCTGAAATGTAAATAGTCGGGTTTCGATTAATTCCACAACCTTACAAGTTTCGATTAATCCCACAACCTTACTTTCCAGGGTAGCTTGGTGTACGCTTTTAATCACATATTCTATAGTGAAACATTTTACTGGCGAAGGATTGGATGTTGTACAATAAACAAGAGATTCACTAGTTAGATTTGTTGGTACTCTCAGTCCATGGCAGTGCTTAGCGGGTTTTTTAAACAGCCGTCTACAGGCAGTATTTGGGTATTTTAAATTATGATTCTGCATATTTGATTAGTCAACCTATTATTTGACCTGTCAAAGGTGGCGCATGGGCAGTGGTTAGACGGCACTTGTGCAGGTTGAACTATCAAAATATCTTACCCCACCTAACGTATTTGACAACATAGCTCTTAATTCAATGCATCCTAGATTTTTCGTTTCCGTTTAAGGAGATATTACCGACGAAGACTGCCTAAGTAATAGCTTGCCAGGTCATTTTATAGACCCATCTTTGCTATTTGAAAAATCGAAGTGGGATTTGCTGTCTCATCCCAAATTTAGTTCTCCAGTTCATGTAATTTTTTTTGGAAATGTTGGAAATTCAGCCGTCAAATCACCTGATTCGAGCTTAAGTGGGGTAAGTAAAATCCTCCACTATACACTTATTCGACTTGAATTAAGGATCAGACAATCAAGTTTTAAGTCTTTTGTCATAAAGTCACACGGCTCATACAGTCATACGCCTTGGGGCACTTGATACTAGAAATGCCTTTCCTGAAAAATAAAATTTAAGCTGAAGAACCTTCTGAGTACAAACTTGAGACATAATTTTCCGCAACTCTTTACTTTGAGCTAAATTTATCAAGCATAACTGCAAAAGTGAGAGAATCTAGTGGGGATTTGCTTCTGGCTGGTTAAAACAAACTTAAAACCATGTACTTAATCCCTAAACACTGCTACTGAGGGTCTAATGTTCATAGTTTTCAAGTATAGCTGCTGAGGGATGGCCAAAAAAAATTCTGATTCGGCCGGATATGTAAATATATGATTTATTCTGTTCCGGAATATTCGGTTCCAAGACTATTAAAAACTTGGATCCGGATGCACTTAAGGAGACGCAGAATCCGGATAATTTTGCATTTGGATTCTGAGCTCATTGGTTGGTAATCAAGATTTTTCGGATCATTTTCCAGATACGTTCACGTTAATCTTCTCCGCGAGGCCAAGACTATTGGCTTTTTTAATCCATCACTTCTCTTTGTTTCAGAATGATAATTTTCAATTTTTATTTCAAGTTAAAATAATGACAATTTCCATTATTGGCAGATCTGAGATGTGGGTGTATGAGAAAGTGATAAGAGCAATAAAACCATTTTTAATAAGCCCATATTAGCATATTTTGCTGATTAATCAGAGCATTCATTAATATCATATTACAAAATTATGCTAGATCCTTGAATGCAATCAACACAGGGGACCACAGTCACTCTTGTCCAATGTATAAATGTTTATCTAATAGCTTCATTATTCACACACAGACATGACTTGTTTTCGTTGCTTCCGCTAATCTCCAATTTTGTTATTCTCTTGATAGTATGCCCAAATAAATATGCACAGAGACATCAATCTCTTTCATGCGTCTAAATTTAGCTCTATTCTATTTAGTCACATGTCGTCATACCTAGGGTGGATAATTTCAAGTTTGGAAATTCCTGATCAGGACATGAAAAATTCGGATAATAAAAATTAATTCCTAATAGGTCCCGAGTTGATACCTAACTCCCGACCCTTCCCGAGAATTAAGTTCCCATTTGCCAATTTTCGTTTACTACTCAATCCAAGGGATTCCCTCTTGTTGGTGATCATCATCATCTTGATCAAGCTCATTAATAAGGTCCCTCCATCAACTTCACCATCTTTTCATGCGAAGATTCCACCGAGCATGTACGTCCATTACTACTCAGAGCAACATATGCTTAAAGTGACATTTTTTTTTCCTTGTGAGTATTTGACGGGCAACAATTCATGATATAAAAGTTGCCGATTCTCGTTGAAATTCGTAAAAGAACGAAAAAGAAAATGATAAAAATCAATTGATCGGATGGTGATCTATTCTGGGAACTATTGCATTTGCAGTTATGTATACAGTTTAACGGGTTTGGGAATTCCCATATCCGACCCGGGAATTCTCGTACCCGGTTATATCTGATTGGGTACACTTAAATTATACTTCATCGGTCCCGAATTATGCTCTCGTACTCGTCAAGTCCCGAAAAATTTGGAACGAGTTTGGGAATTCCCGATGGGTACATGAAATTTTCCCACCCCTAGTCATACTAATGAATCTTCATCGGCAAGCTTCCTCAATGAAACTATGTCAGATAGACAAAGGTTCAATAGAATAATGACACATGTCATGATATTATTAGATGTACATTATTAGTATACAGGAGAAGTCAATACGACCTTCAGAATCCCGGAGCCTTAGAAGAAACCCGAATATAACCTGGAATAGTGACTTCGGAGTGACGCCACTATGAATTGACATCAATCCACTCCAAGGTCAATTCACTTCGAGATTTGTCCACTCTGAAGTCAAATCACTCCAAAGAGAATCTACTCTGGAGGTACTCCGATCCATATATTAGTACTCAAGAGTGCATGAGGTCATGCTCCATAATCCAAAGTTAATGGACTTTAAAGGCAATTAACTTAACTTAACATACAAGTTTAGTTTAGCATGCATAATGATAGGTGTAATTACACCTAATCTTACATTTCAATATGACATATGACAAATTTATCTCATGCATCTTGATGATGTTCAGTAACTGATAAATGTCAACTTGAGGAATAAAACTTTTATGTACAGAAGAAACATGGGGCTATATAAGCCAATAGCAAACTCTAGAAAAGAGATTGGAAGCTAGAATCCTAAAAAAGAGAAAACTCACAAATTAAGTACCAATTTAAATTAAAGAAAAGAATCAGAAGTAATTAGCAAGGAGAAGTAGCCTTGTGCATGATTTTGCTACTGGACTTGAGCAAACAGCAGAGTAAAGCCTAATTCACTATAAGAAATAGAATCTTTAGCGTCCAAAGATTTAGCGTCGTCAATAAAATCGTCGTCAAAATTATAATTTAGCATTGTCAAAACCTTGCGACGCTAAAAATAACATCTTACATCGCCAGAAGCAGCGACGCTAAAATTACAACAGTTAGCATCACCAAAGAACTTTCTGTTGGAGTTGGTGCTTGGAACGTCAATCCGAATAATGTATTGTACATTATATTTTATTATTTATTAATAAAATAACTATATTTTCATTTCAACCTTGTTAATGGTAATATCATTATGCATATTAGATTGATATATAAATATGCTAAGAATGAATTCGACCTTAGAATAGTCATATAGTTATACTGGATAATGAGTGGTCCGATATTGGGATAATATTACTATTATAAACTATTCTTAAAGAAAAATATTCATAGTCGTCGATTTTAGAATACGGTCGAATTCCTATAACCAATAAGACTAGCACATGTCGTATATTGGAATTGGAATTCCAATAGTTTAACCCAATGTACCATGAGCAAGGGAAGTTCGTATAGACATGTGGGTATTCGTTAGAGCAAATACTGAATGACTCATAAGTGATTCCTAATAGTTGAAAGTACACACCATCGTTAATAGGAATCACCTCGAGTCGAGTACCATAAGTGATCCTTTGACTATAGGATATCATTGATTCTGTGTGTGATCCTCCACACTTTGATACCATATATGTCAGAAACTTTTCAAAGTCTGACTGTCAGATGTTCGTTGGGTATGGACCGATGCTCAAGGGCATATCAAAATAGGATTCGTTGGCCCGTATGTGTACCATAAGAGGTTTAGATATCCATGTGAGTAAGTCACGATTCTTAAGACTTTAGCCAAAGCCGATCACCTAGGGTGGATCGCATGTATCATAAATAGTGTTCTGATTAATTGTAAAGAATCGTGGATATGTCGACATGAGATATGCGCCTCGGAAACTTGATGTTGTAATCTATGTTTCCTAAGAACAACTCGGATAGCCTACGACATAAGGATTATTAAATATATGTGATGACCTCGACTTGTATAGTTCAGAAAGGTCATTCATGCTCTTCACAATTCGGAGGTGTCCGAATTACGTACATATAAACTAGGCTTATATGACTAATATGTCTAAACTTAGAGTGTCCCACAATATGAAGTGTACTCGTTGAGCACTTGGGTAGCCGATAATTATTGATAATAAATAATATTTGATATTATATTTATCAATTAAAAATATTAAGTATTATTGGCTAACATTAATTATTTACTTTGACCCAATTGGATTAATCCAAAATCACACAAAAGATTTATTGTAATTTCATAATATCTCTACCATTGGAGAATATTTTGGAAATTATAAATATGTAATAATAAGTGTATTTGGCTTGGTTTAATTGGATTAAATCAAAGTGGTAGACATTTAACTAATCCATTAATTAAACTTTGTCTTAATTTAATTGGATTAAATCAAAGTGTTAGACAAATATGATTAGTCACACCTAATTATACATATTGAGACAAATTAGATTAAGTCCACATAAAAAATTGATTAGAAATGTTATTAATTAAAAATTACATAAGTTTTTCTATAAAAGGAAAGCTTGAGCAAGTTTTTAATCAAGACAAAGTAAGTTAAAACAAACATTAAGTAAAAGAAAGAAATAGTAGCCTAAGTAAAAAATTTGTGGAATAAGCTTTGAAATTTCTCTACAATAAGAAGAAGAATAAGATTGGATCTTCATGTCAAACTTGCTAGCTTTGAAAGCTCTCTACAAGAACAATGAGAAGAAGATTGGATCTTCAAATCAAGCTTGTTAGCTTTGAAGTTCTCTATAATATTTCAACAAGGAGAAGAAGATTAGATCTTGGAATCAAGCGTGCTAGGTAAGTTTGATCTTATTTAAAGCTATGTTTTCATTAGTGAATTGTTATCATTAATGAAACATATAATGGTGTATTATGTATTGGATACATAATAACATAACTTCATGTTGAAATTAGGCTAATGAATTGTGTATGAATGCTTTGGAAGCATAAACACAATATGCTTGTAATTAGGTCAAAATGTTCATGTTGGACATGGAACATAAAATTAGAGTTTGAAACTCTAGATGAAATCTTAGAGTTATGCCTACCATTCTAGAATCATTTGAGTGACCTAAAATTGTTCATGAGTTACTTCATTGTGATATTCTAATTTGGTTTATATTTTTATTCAAACTAATACATATATGTATTTAGAATATATGTATGTTTGTTATATAACATGTGTTGATGTTGGTTTTGATGTTAAAATTTGACTTTTAGGTGTATTGAAGTGTTTGGAGAAAATTGGAAGTGTTTAGAATTGAATTAAATGTAAAAATGCTCTCAGTCAAAATTTTACACAGGGCAACGTCGCTATACTGATCTCCAGCATCACGACACTGAGCTCTCAGAGCTTTGAGCGTCACGATGCCAAGAATTTATAGATTGGGCATTGCGACGTCTAAGCCTGCGCGTCACAACACACCGAGAGCTGTTGCCCATGAGCGCTGAAACTTTATTTTGTCCGTTCCAGAGTTTTTCGGACTCCGATTCAGCCCCGGTTTTTTCCTATAGACTCGTAACAGAATATAGTATTCCATAAATAATTTAAAATACACACATGCTTGATATCCATGGGTTAGACCCACTTCCACTGCGCGGGGCATCCATCTGACCCTAAGGGTTCAACAACCACCTCAACAGAACGGTATCAGAACATGTCTTAACCACACAACACATGTTGCATGTTTGACATGTATTTAAATATATGCCTCTATAATTTAATTTAATTATGAATAAGTCATATTAAATATATATTGCATGCTTTAAATTAAAATTTTTATTTTGACCCAAGCATGTTAATGACTCGATTGTCATAAATCTCCCGTGATTAGGTGATTACTTTATTTTAAGTAATAATATTAACAATGTTGGAGCATTATTGGATCGACTGTCTTGTCAATATGGAGATGAATGAGTTCTTATTACTTATGCCCAATACCGTCATTATTGTGAGGGTATAAATGGTCGAAACTTAGGTTGCTCGGGTAAAACATTAGAAATAACATGATGAGTTGACGTAGCACCCAATACCGTCATTATTGTGAGGGTGTATTTATGAAGCTGATTAGTGTACATTGACAAGTATACACCTGGAACACGTCTTAATCCATTACCGTCATTATTGTGAGGATAAGAAACGATTCAAGATAAAACTTAGGAGTCACATGGATGTGATTGACTTTTGAGGTCTACCTAATGAGTTTATAAAGGCTAATACTGTCATTATTGTGAGGCTGGAGTAAATGTCATGAAATCCTCTTCCCGTTATGAAATTTTGATAGTCAAATTTTTATTTTTCCGTTAATGGAGATTACGAAATTACGTAAAGTAATGGGAGGACACTGATAGATTTAAAATTCATAATCGTATTAGTGTTTTTATATTGAAATGAAAATGTACTACTAGTGTTTAAAAGGTTGACGCAAATCCATTAGCACGACTTTTGGATTCCAATAAACTGAAAGGAGTCTCGAACTATATAGAGCATGGGATGAACAATTCCCTTATCTTAAAGTCAGAGCGATTGAGGTATGTAACGCTCAATCTAATGTCTGTCAAATTTTTTCCTGATTTGTTTAGTCAGACATAGATGTACCAAATGCTTGGAGCATTTAGAGAACACTCAAGGAGTTGTTCAAAGAAAATCAAGAAATTGAGATATATCGAAGGTCTAAGGAATTGTTCCACGCTACGTTCAAGGATGAAAGATCAGTTAGTATTCATGTTTTGAACATGATAGATCAAATTCAATATTTGGAATGACATGACATTATGATAGATAAATGCCTAGGTCAAAATTTAATTTTGTCTTCTTTACCCAGTACATATGTTGGCTTTATGATGCATTCGATGGAAGCCACATATGAAGAGATTCATAACATGTTACGCTCGACAGAACATGATTTGAAGAAAGGGAATCCCTCTTTGTACCCCCATGGTGGAGAAAGCTCTTTAAAGGCTTCTAGGAAGTCTAAGAAGATTAAAATGGGAAATAAGAAGAAAGATTTCAAGAAGTAAGCTACAAGACCGCATGTAGCTCGTGATGCATGTCTACACTGCAAGAAGTCTGGACACTGGAAGAAAGATTGTCCAGAGATGAAAGGAAAAATATGAACCCCATGTACGCTTTGTATTTTTCATATTATTGATATATCATTAACCTTAGATGCAAATGGTGGTTAGGTGTTAGACACCGATATTCCCACTCATATTTGCAACTCCATGCAATCCATGAGAGTAAAAAATAAGGCTTAACAAATGGGGGATCCAACTTAGAGTTGGCAACGACGAGACATTGGATGTAAATGCCATAGGAAAAATTATTATGGATCTCCTTAATGGATGTAAATTAACTTTACATGACTGTTATTATGTTCCCTCTCTTATTAGATGGATAATATCATTACCGATATTGGATAAAGAGATATATAAAATAAATATTAAATATAATGTTTTATGTTTATATGATAAAGATAACTATTTTATATGTGAATGTTTTTTTATCTAACGGTCATTATATTTTAGAAACATATCAAGATGCCTTTAATGTAGAGAAAAATACAAGTCAAATTTCTGAATTAAATAATACTGAATTATGGCATATGAGATTGGACCACATCGATATTAGACGCCTATCAAAATTGGTTAAGGATGATTTGATTGAAGATCTTACCTTAGATCATTATTTGATTTGTGAGTCATGTATCCAAGAGAAAATGACAAATGCCCTATTTCTTGGTGTTGGACGTTGTGTTGAAGTTTATTGGAGCTAGTACACATTGATGTGTGTGGTCCATTAAATCATGTCACTCATGATGGTTCAACTTACTTTGTGACTTTCACTGATGATAAGTCAAGGTATGTATATGTCTTTTTGATGAGACATAAATCAGAAATATTTGACAGTTCAAAATATTCTGAAACGAAGTAGAAAAATAAATCGGTATATTCATCAAGGGCCTTCGATCAGATCGAGGTGGTGAATTTATGAGTGACGAATTCAGAAGTTATTTAAGGGAGAATGAGATTCTCTCCCAATATATCCCACCAGGAACTTCTCAACGCAATGATGTGTCTGAATGGAGAAATCGTATTTTATTGGATATGGTGTGATCCATGATAAACTATTCAGATCTTTCATATTACCTTTAGGGTTATGTTTTACTTATTGTTGCCCACAGACTAACAAAGTTCCATTGAAATCTGTTTGTACGACTTTATATCAGATATGATTCGGTAGAAATCTAAGTCTTATATATTTAAGGATTTGGGGTTGTCATGCCTACGTTAGAGTTGCGCAGCGGGATAAACTAGGACCCATGAGGTATAAATATAGGTTCCTTGGATATCCTGAAAATTATTTGGGATATCAATTCTACGATTCTGAGCAATGAAATGTATTTGTTGTTCGTTTTGCTACTTTTCTTGAAGAGAATTTTTTAGAGGAATTAGGAATTGTAGAAAGATTGAACTCGATGAGTTGATCCCAACATTGAGGAACCTAAGATGGAACCAGAGATCCAACTAGATGAATGATCTATAGGTTCTATGTAAGTCGAATAGAATATCAAAGCCTTCTGAGAGATTATTTTTTACATCTTATGTGAGCCTTGAAGTTCTTTTCTTGGAAGAAACAGATCCGACTACGTATAAACATGAGGAAAATGGCTATTGGTTGTTTTCCTACGATTCAGGAAAATGGTAGGAAACCATAAGGTCTGAGATGGATTCTATGCATAACAATCAAGTCTGGGACTTGGTTGAAGTTCCTAATGAGTTAAACCTATTGGTTGTAAAAGAGTTTATACAAGGAAGTGAGGGCCCGATGGAAAGGTGAAAACCTTTAAGGCCTGACTGGTAGCGAAATATTACACTCAACATCCTGAGATTGACTATGAGGAAACTTTGTCATCAGTAGCCATGCTAAAATCAATTAGTATTCTTTTAGCCATTGCTGCATATCACGATTATGAGATATGACAGATGGATTTGAAAATCGCTTTCCTAAATGGATTCCTCGAGGAGTATATCTTTATGGAACAACTATAAGGTTTCATATCCAGTGAGATTTCAAACTTGGTTTTCCGAAGCTGGAATCATCATTTTGATGAGAAAGTTAGATTATCTGGATTTATTAAGAACGAGGAAGAGTCGTGTGTTCATAAGAAAGTTAGTGAGAGCATGATAATATTCCTTGTATTGTATGTAGACGATATCCTTATCATTGGGAATGATATATGATTGATACAAAATGTGAAAACCTACCTTTACAAGAACTTCTCCATGAAAGAAATGGGTGAAACTTCCTATATAATGCGTATAAGGATCTATCGAGATATAGTTAGGAAGCTTATAGGGTTGTCACAATCCATGTACATAGATAAAATGTTAGAAATGTACAGTTTTACCAACTGCAAGACAGCAAATATACCTTTTCGATACAACGTAGATCTTTTGAAGAAAATGGCACCTCAGACTGAGGAAGAGAGAGTTAAAATGTATAACTTGTCATATGTTTCTTGTATTGGAAGTATTATGTATGATATGCTATGTACGAGACCTGACATCAGTTTCAGTGTCAGTGTGACTAGCTGATATCAGTCTGATCCAAGTAATGATCATTGGACAGCCATGAAATATATCCTGAAATATCATAAAGGTACTAAGGATTAGTTTCTCATAGATGGAGAAAATGAGCTACAAGTTAAGGGTTATACATACTCCGACTTCTTGGGAGATCCGGATGATAGAAAGTCTATATCCAGATACATATTTACCCTTAATGGCGGTGCGGTTAGTTAGCGATGTTCAAAATAAGGCTCAACAACTAATTCCAACACTGAGGCAGAATTAATAACGGCTTCGGAAGCTGCTAAAAAAGCTGGTTGGATTAGAAATTTTATCACAAGAAATTAGCATTGTGCCTAGTATTGAAGATCTGATCCCATTGTACTGTGATAATAGCAGAGCCATTGCGCAAACTAAGGAATCGAGAACACATTCCAAGTCTAAACACGTGGAAAAGAAATATCATGTGATTAGAGAAATCATTGAACGAAAAGACATAATGGTCTTTAAGGTTCAAAGATAAAACAACATATTAGACCTGATTACTAAGTCCTTATCTCCTGATTTCTTCGATAAACATGTGGAAAATATGAGACTTCGGTACCATTCGGATTGGCACTAAGTAAGTAGGGGTTTGTTGGAGTTGGTGCTTGGAGCGCTAATCCGAATAATGTATTGTACACTATATTTTATTATTTATTAATAAAATAACTATATTTTCATTTAAACCTTGTTAATGGTAATGTCATTATGCTTATTAGATTGATATATAAATATGCTAAGAATGACATCGACCTTAGAATAGTAATGTAGTAATACTGGACAATGGGTGGTCCGACATTGAGATAGTATTACTATTATAAATTATTCTTAAAGTAAAATAATCCTAGTCGTTGGTTTTGGAATACGGTCGAATTCCTATAACCAAGAAGACTAGCACATGTCATATATCGAAATTGAAATTCCAATGGTTTAACCCGATGTACCATGAACAAGGGAAGCTCGTATAGACATGTGGGTATTCCTTGGAGTATATACTGAATGACTCACATGTGATTCCTGATTGATGAAAGTACATACCACTGTCAATAGGAATCTCCTCGAGTCGAGTAGCATATGTGATCCTTTGACTATATGATAACATTGATTTTATGTGTGATACTCCACACTTTGATGCCATATATGTCAGAGACCTTTCATGGTCTGACCTTTAGATGTTCGTTGGGTGTGAATCGATGTACTCATTAATCAAATGCATATCAAGATAGGATCTGTCAGCCTGTATGTGTACCATAAGAGGTTTAGGTATCCATGTTAGTAAGTAACGATTCTTAAGAATTTGGCCAAAGATGATCACCTAGGGTAGATCATGATAGGATGGATGTGGGACCCATAGGGTTGGATCGGTGTCCCGTACAGTAGAAGTGGATCTAACCTATGGATATCAAGAATGGGTGTATTTTTAAATTATTTAATAGAATATTATATTATATTATGAGTGTATAGGAAAAAACCGGGGCTGAATCAGAGTCCAAAAACTAAAAAATGGGAGAAAACAAGTTTTAGCGCGCGCACTGTATGCGCGTTGATCATTTATTATTTTTTTTTTTCAAATGCAATGTTTTCCTTCGACTCTCTAGAAATAGAGAGCCGAAGGAAATATGGTTTTAACTCTAATTTATTCCAACATTCCCTAAACACTTCCAAACACCAAAAATTATTTTTTAACATCAAAACCAACATCAAGACATGTTATAGAATAAAAATCTTATTTTACAAAATATCAAATATTTTTACAAAAACATAAATTTTATTCTAAATACACACATGCATAAATTTTGAATACATAACACAAACCAAATTTGAATCTCATAATGAAGTGACTTATGAATAATTTTAGGTCACTCAAAAGTGGTCAAGTGATTCTAGAATGGTAGCCATAGCTCCAAGCTTTTATCTAGAGTTCCAAACTCTAATTTCATGTTTATGTCCAATATAAATATTTTGACACAATCACAATCATATTGTGTTTATGCTTCCAAAGCATCTGTATACAATCATTAGCCTAATTTCAACATCAAGCTATATTGTTATGTATCCAATATATAATACATCACTATATGCTTCATTAATGAAAACAACTCGCTAATGAAAACATAACTTTAGAAAAGATCAAACCCACCTAGTAAGTTTAATTCCAAGATCCAATTTTCTTCTTATTGTTGAAATATTTTATAGAACTTCCAAAGTTAGCTAGCTTGATATGAGGAACGTGTCTGAACTTAGAGAGTCTTATAATATGAAGTGTACTTGTTGAGCACTAGGGTAGCCGATAGTTTTTTATAATAAATAATATTGATATTATAATTATCAACTAAAATAATTAAGTGTTATTGGATAATATTAATTATTTACTTTGAATTAATTGGATTAATCCAAAATCACAAAAGGGCTTTATTGTAATTTTATAAATATATATACCATTAGAGGATATTTTGGTAATTACAAATATGTAATAATAGGTGTATTTAGCTTGATTTAATTGGATTAAATCAAATTGTTTGACATTTAACGAATCTATTAATTAAACTTTGTCTTGATTTAATTGGATTAAATCAAAGTGGTACACAAAGGTGATTAGTCACACCTAATTATACATATTTGGATAAATTGGATTAAACTCACATAAAGGTTGATTAGAACTTTTATTAATTAAAAATTACATAAGTTTTACTATAAAAGGAAAGCTAGAGAAATTTTTTAATCAAGATAAAGTAAGCTAAAACAAGCATTAATCAAAAGAAATAAATATTAGCCTAAGTAAAACTTTTGTGGGATAAGCTTTGGAATTTCTCTACAACAATAAGGAGAATAAGATTGGATCTCATATCAAGCTTGCTAGCTTTGGAATCTTTCTACAACAATAAGAAGGAGAAGATTGGATCTTCAAATCAAGCTTGCTATCTTTGGAAGTTCTCTATAATATTTCAATAAGGAGAAAATGATTGGATCTTGGAATAAAACTTGCTAGGTAAGTTTGATATTTTCTAAAGTTATGTTTTAATTAATGAGTTGTTATCATTAATGAAACATATAGTTGTGTATTATGTATTGGATACATAATAACATAGTTTAATGTTGAAATTAGGTTTATGAATTGTGTATGGATGCTTTGGAAGCATAAACACAATATGCTTATAATTGAGTTAAAATATTTATGTTGTACATAGAACATAAAATTAGAGTTTGGAACTCTAGATGAAAGCTTAGAGTTATGACACTACCATTCTAGAATCACTTGACCACTTTTGAGTGACCTAGAATTGTTCATGAGTCACTTCATTGTGGGATTCTAATTTGGTTTGTGTTTTGATTCAAACTAATACATATATGTATTTAGAATACATGTATGTTTGTTATATACATGTGTTGATGTTGATTTTGATGTTAAAATTGGACTTTTAGGTGTATTGAAGTGTTTGGAGAAAATTGGAAGTGTTTAGAATTGAATTAAATGCAAAAATGTTCTCTGTTAATATTTTACACAGGGCAGCGTCGCTACATTTATCTCCAGCATCGCGACACTGAGCTATTAGATCTTCGAGCATCACGATGCTCACCTTTGCGCATTGTGATGCTGAGCATTTATAGATTGGGCATTATGACGCCCAAGTCTGCACGTCGTCACATGCCGAATGTTGTTGCCCATGAGCGTTGAAATTTCATTTTGTCCGTTCTAGAGTTTTCGGACTCCGATTCAACCTTAATTTTTTCCTACGGACTCGTAACAGAATATAGTATTCCATAAAATAATTTAAAATATACCCATGAGTTGGGTTTCTCTAAGTCCCAAGGATCGAATAAAGCAATGAAACATACATGTGAATACTCGAAGAAGTTGCGGAATACTTACATCGATCGGTAGAGGCGATGCGACGAAGAACAAAAATTCCTTTCTCCCTCCAAGAAGCTCTCTGCAGTGAGCTGAATATTTTAATGTGTTTTTTGTTATTTTGTAGATAAATAAAATAATAGGACTCTCTGGAAGTGATTCAGGGCCAAAACAGTGGAAAACGAACAAAAAGGGAAAAAATATAAATTTCCTGCTAAAATGTGATATTTTGCTAAAATGCGCCGCCTGCTGACGTGAGCCGGAGAATGCTAACATGCGCTGGACACGTGTCACAATCAGAGAAATTTTGCTATCATGCGCCTTTGCTAACGTGCGCCTGACACGTTTCAACATCACAGTAAATCAGCTAACTACGCCGGACACGTGTCACCATCACATGCTACCGACATAACACATCATTGCTTACGTCATGCTTACGTCAGCGTCGCAACGCGTATACCTTTATGTGTCGCGATGCCGAGCCAATAATTCAGTTAATCATTCAGCCGACGCCATGTGTCACCATATCATCGAAGCCAAGCCACGTGTCTTCAATCAATGGCGCATCGCGACGCGCAATATTCCACGCGTTGTGACGCGTGAGGCCAAATTTTACCTATAAATTGAGGCCGAATTTCAGAATTCAATTCATACTTTATTCTAAGGAATTCCTTAAGAATACTAAGAAGATTGTATCTTGTTTGTTTATTTACAGCTTTCAACATTTAATTTTCGCATTAATACTTTCTTTTATTTACTTTTCAGTCTTTACTTTCAGCATTTAATTTTATTTACTTTTACGCAATAATACTTTCTTTTCTTTATTTTTCAATTTTTACTATTCAGAAATGATGAGGTAACTCCCCTTTGCTGGGGTGAAATGTTAAGCTTTTATTACTAATATGTAGATTAATCTCCCTTAATTATAATATATAAACTATTTAAAACCTGACTTAATGAGGATACCGCCTTTATGGTCAGTTGGACTTAATGAAATTGGTTTTAACCTGACTAAACTGGATATCGCATGTATGGTCAGTTGGAATTAATTATTAATTTAACTTAATCAAGATACCGCCTATATGGTCGGTTGGTAATATCACGCAAAGTTAATAAATTATAATAAGGGAGATATCTAAATAGAAGTAATAAAAGTGGATCCTCTAACCCCCATCATTTTTTTATTGTACTGTTACCTTTTTTAATTTTCAACATTTACTTTATTTAAGTTTTTACTAGTCTTAGATATGAGTTGTAACTAAACTAGTTATCCGGGGTTGTGATGAATTCCAATATCAGTGGTTTATAAGGGGTTATTTCATGTCTTGGGTAATATAAAGGTTTATTTATTAATTCTTAAGCTTAATGCTTCTTGTTAACTGGCCATTAATAAGATTGATTTGGTAAACTTAAAATAAATTTGACAAAGGAATTTTAGGTTTCAGCCTTAGACTTAATAGCCCACGATCTTCCTTGAGGATATATAACCATTTAATAGATTTCCTTACAAGATAGACATATACCTGTCGGGCGGGGGTAGCCACAATTGGAACTTAATCTTAATGACTTCATGTAACTTGGTTGACATAGACATATGATTAATTGGGTTACACTGAATATTTGTAGCTGACCATCGACAGAAGGTTTTTCATAATTTCGTGTTCCAGGTTAGTAAACCAATATATTACACAACTTGAAATAACCATTTCATCTTTAAAAATATATTGGAAGGATTCACAACCCTAGATAGTTTCTTAATAATAAATTTTCTTCAATCTACTTTCGCGTTGTTTTATTTAATTGTTTTAAGTTTTAAGTCACCATCCAATCAAACAACCAATTTGTTAGATACTTGTAAAAACTTGGCTTCATAAATTAATAGCTTAGGTATTAAGTCCTCGTGGGATTGATACATTTATATTACTTGAACGATACGTGCGCTTACGTTATACGTGTGTGATTACGCCCGATCAAGTTTTTGACGCCGTTGCCGGGAACTTATTTATCTTTCACTATTAGTTTTGGGGTTAAATACCTTTACTTGTATCTAATTTCTTTTTACTTATTGTTTATGTTTTCTTATGTTTCAGGTTCTCAGACACTACATGAGACAAACCAGAAGCTTTGAAATCCGACCGCTTGACCTAGAGATTGAAAGAACCATTAGATAGTTGAGAAGGGAAATGCGAGAATGCCAAGAAGCACTGATCAACATAGAAACTGAACCTTTGGAGGTTGCACCACCAATTTGTTGGACAATTATGACTCATAGCGTCACTATTTTTACAGATCATGGTGTTGTTATACAAATTAACTATGTGACAAAGGAGATTGCACTCTTATCATTTGTGATTAGATCACCAAGATATATAAATGATAGGAGGTCCCTGTGATTTTTTCCTGGATTGAGAATGATATGAGACAATATCAATCCACGAAGGATAAATCATTAAATATCCCTAGTCAGAGTATTATCGAGATTGGACATCGATGAATACGTAAAACACTAGTATTACATTTGTGTGCGTTGTGAGGGCACAACGACATAGTTCTCATATATTTGGGTATAAGATACTGATGCAAGTGTAATAGGAGGTTGTGTTTTACCGATGGTACGGGAAACAGCTTCGCTCTGGATAGACCCCCTCGAAATTCCATTGGTAGTATGACTATGTGTCTATGGAAGTTCGAAATCAGGGTAGGTGTATTTGGTCTTAACCTGAGACTTGCACCGCTAATACTTGCGACAATCAATATACTTTGGTTGCGCTCGTCCAGGGCTTTAACAGGTTCTGTGTACACCAATGCTGGGTATATTGAGAATTGTAGTGTGTTGGGTGTGATGTCAAGACGGAAGTGTCACTTCAGTCATATGGAGTTGATGATCGCGCAGAGATACATAACTGATTCTCTAAAAAGGTTGTAACCGTCGGGATAATATGACTTGGTCATAATTATCTGATATTAAAGAGACTAGCTGCTCGTAATCTGATATATGCTTCGTACGGGGCAGACACTGTACCAGCCCCAGGCCTTGCATGTGATCATCCGATATTGGACATAAATATGTAATACTACGTATACTACGCCTGATATAGATCATTTATTCTAGTAAGGATATTTCTGGAGAATTAGGTAGGCATGGCGCTTTGCTTGAAGCCAACCTTGTCTTGTAAATCGGTATAAACGTAGTACAAGGTACTTACGTGTTCGGATAGTCCGACGACCGAATTTACTACCAACATATCCGGGGATCTCATAGGTCACTTCCCGAAGATTCACCGATGACGTATGACTCGCACTTTTAATTAATCTGGGATTAATAAGATGAGAGAGAAAATTAATCTAGGATTAATTGAGGAGATATTTTATCTGAGATAAAATATCATTTAAAGAGAGATATAACGATTAATTTGGAATTAATCAGTAAATTAATATATTCGATATATTAAATGAAATTGGATTTCGACGCGGAATTAAAATTAGATTTTAATTCGGATGAACAAATTAATTTAGAATTAATTCATTAGTGACATGAATAGTGACTTCGCTAGGCGTAATCATTTAATTACGATGCAATGGAAAATTCGTTAATTTGGAATTAGCGAACCCGAGCCCGGGATTGTTTGCGAGTGCATTTGCATTTCGAATTCGATTGCGGCACACAAGTCAAATCAAGCGTCAAATCGCTAGTCGCATCAAGCGTCAAATCACTTGTCACTTTGAGTGGTGTGACTTGACAACTTGATTGAATGATGTGACTTGATGGAAGTGGTTGGAAAGCTTTTGAAAGCTTGATTGACATAAATTATTATTTTAATATATGGTATATGTTTTTGATTTTGGAAATCAATTACCAACTAACACACAAATCTCTCTTCTCTCTTCTCCATCTCTCTCACGCCATTTTCTTCTTTTCTTTTACTGGTTTGACCGTGACAAAGAAGGAAAAAGGGAAGCAAAGTGCTTGGTTTTTGTGGCAAAAATCAAGAGAGCTAGCACTCTGAGAGACATGCGAAGGTGATAGGGGAGTCAACCCATGAGCCGGGAATCAAATCACGAAGCTTGGAGCTTGACGAAGTTGATCCAAAACTGAAAATAGAGAAGCAGTGGACTGCCCACTGCCGTGAGCCTTGGTGAGCAGAAAAGAAATTTTTGTTCATCAAAGCGTCGCTCAACCGATCGATGTGAGTATTCCGCAACTCCCTCGTTGTATTCACTTATGTTTCATGCTTGTTTACTGATCCTTGGGACCTTAGTTAACACCAACAATGGTATCATGAGCAAGGAAAAGCATGAAAAAGTTTAGGGCTTAAAATTTGGGTAAACTTGATTTTGAGCATGATTAATGAAATGGATGAATTAGTATGCTTAAATGTGTTTGAATTGAAGATTGATTGGATCAATTTGTTGAAATTATGTTTGGAACAAATTTCCCCAATTTTTTGGTGTTGGCCGAATACATGTGCCCTAAAATGTCTTGGTGATTTTTTGATTTTTGATCATTGGATGACTTGAATCAATTGGGAATGATGATTTAATGTCGATTGTGGGTTTAATTGGATTGAAACCGAATCGGACAAAAATTACCCCTTATTGCCGAGAGTACTAAAGCATGTATATGGGTTTGATTTTTGTTAAATTGTGTTGGACATGATTTAATGATGAAGAGCATGATTAATTAGGCTAATTGATGTTTTAGGAATGTTAATTGGATAATTAATTGTGTAATGCACTTTAGGTAATTAAATTGGGAATTTGGAATTTGGCAATTTAATTGAATTGGGCTAATTTTGGAAATTGGGCTTGAAATGTTGTAATTGGGCTTATTGGGCTTGGTTGTACCAAGTTGGGTTAAGGCAAATTGGATTGGATCCAATTGGGCCCAAAACCACATCCATAAAGCCCAAATGCGACAAATGGACCTTTAAAGTTTAATTGGGCCTAATGGGCCAAAATTGATTTATGGGCTTATGGGGTAACTCCCGGATTGGAATTTGGTTATTGGGTTCGACCCGAGTTGACCAAAAGTCCACGCCTTAAAGAAATTAATTAAAAGCCCATTGGACTTTAATTAAATTAACGTTGGACGTTAATCGGGCTTTGAGACCCGTAGCGATTAAATTTGGAATTTAAGTCGTAAAGGTTTATTAAATAAAGTGTAATATTTAATTTGGAATTAAATAAGCGAATTATAATTAAATGCACATTGAATTGGATTTAATTATGTAGTTTAATTTAATTCGAGAATTCGTACTTTGAGTACTTATTCGCAAAATGAGTTTGACTCGAGCAAAATCAAATCGTTGTTTGAACATTGGATGATCACTAATTATCAGATTAATTAATTTGATTAGATTGATTGATAACATGCTTGTGTGAATACATGGTTGCGATGCATGAATAATGTATATCAGATGGATATTAAATGGGTGGGGTAATTTTAGAAATTGTTGCAATAAATTTGATTTATAAATTGGACCTGCGTGTCCAGCCTTATTACCTCCTTATTCTTTATATTCTCTTCTCACCTATTCCCCTTAATGTAAATGAGGTTTCTTTAGAAGTGTAGTGTAACGGGTAGAAGTAATACATGTGCTAGCGGGAGAGAGAAATGGAGAGATTTGATCTAGGATCAATGTGTAAAGTATCCATCCGCATATCATTATTATTTATTTATACGCGCTTTATTATGTGTTTAGAATGCATGTTTAAGGGTGTATGATGATGAGACCTTAACAAAGATAATAAATTGGTTGCCAATTTGCACTCGAAAAACCCTCGCAAAATATTAAGCGTCTTTCCTTCCATTGAGTGATTCTCACTCAAGATCCGTCTTTCCTTCCATTGATGATTCTCACTCAAGATCCGAGACTGGCATTGGCTGTTGGCCAAAGTCAAGGCCTTTTTCCGTCGAGGATGTGTTTGAATCACGAAGGCTTTGTTCCATATTGGTGTCATGTCCAAGTTGTGGTTTCTTGGCCAAAGTCAAAACCCTTCTTGTGCATCGACATTGATTACGAAGCTTTCCGTGGTCAATGGCTCGCGCTTGACTGTGATCACTAAGTTTGTTGTGTCAAAGCCAAGGCTTAGTTGATTCAGAGGAAAAAGGTTAGGTAATACATTGGATGTATTGGCATATATAAGATATATGTTTCGGACTTGGATGTCCCCCTACCGGATCTAGGAATTGGATTGGATCCAATCGATCTTAGAGATCTACCTAGTTAATTATCATACAATTTGTTGGCCAAAGTCAAGATTGTGTGATATTTACGGGATCCTAGCCCACTAGGAAGCACGGTTTCCCGAGTACTCGACAGAGGGTTAGAGGCTCGCCGAAAAATAGTGGGAAGCAAAAATTGAATTTGCATATTCGTTTTAATTACTTGCCATACGCGCTCAAACAAATATCATTCGTCGTTATAGATTAAATGTTAGTTGGACTAATATTTAAATGTTGTTTTTTAATAAATGGTTGGACTATTTCAAACTATTCATTTATAGTTGATTTTATAATTGGATTATAGTAATCAATATAATTGATTTTAATCTATTAAATTATAGTTGATTAAATAGTTGGACTATTGTAATCATTATAATAAATAGTACCTAAATCGTTGATTAAATAGTTGGACTATTAGAATCAAGATAAAATTGAAAGGTTGACATTTAAAACATAATCCTAGGGAAAATTTATTAAAATGGTTTAATTTTCAAATTGGGAATAATTTCAGGATGGTCCTAGAAAAATAATAATCTATTTTATTTGATAAAATAATATATATTAAGCCTAAGCCCGGAGTTAAGCAAACAGTAGAGCATAATCTTTGGAAGATCATGCAATGATAACTTAAGTGCTTAATCCATTAAGCTTGTCGCAGTAGACTCCTTAATTTCTGAATCAGAACTAAGGATTAGATCCAAAGTATGATAAAGAAATTGAAGGATCTTCATAAATCTATACTTAGATTTTAGAAGTACTAAAATTACAATACATAACTCTTGGAGAGTTAATGACTATTCTCAAGGAGAGAAAAAAAAGAGTCCAACTTTGCAATTAGGCAAGTAGCGCAAGGCGCACCTTACTTCGATGTTCTAGAAGGCCAAGGCTTGGCCAAAGGCTTCGGAATGTGGAAGGTGGAAAAGGGCAAAGGCAAAATCATTATAATCTTCTAGGAAGATAAAAGACATATCTCAAAATGTCTGCTTAAATGTGGCAAAAGGGATCGCGGAAGCGTGACTGCCGTTTGGACAAAGCAGACATGAATGAATTGAAGAACGAGCAAGGCTCTGACTTCAAATATGTTTGTCATATATATGTTCACTACTAGTATTAAAATTAGATTTTAAATACTTAGTATGATATTAAATATGTATTGATGTCGGGAATCTGTTTTGAATAAGATACTGACTTCAATAGAGATTTATCTACGAATTGGAAACGGGACGAAAGTCGATGTTTTAACCGTAAATCATAATTTTAGGAACTACCCTCGGGTGTGTACTTAATTAGGGAATGGAATTGTTATAATGTAACTAGTTTGACTAGATACATTATCTCTATATCAGTGTTTAACCCGTTGCGGGTGAACCTTTATATTCTAGAACACTAAAGTGTTTCATTATATAAGATGATATTGAGATAAACACATTAGATTTGAATAATAGAATTTATATTGTGAATATAAATAAATCTCAACGTATAAAAAGACAAACAAACAGCTCAAACTGATTTGATCAGAAGAGACTTATATGTGGTATTGTTGTCTGGGACACAATTAAACAAGACTCGTATATCCACACTTTTGAAGAGTGGGTACTCATACTAATTTGATTCCAATCAAATAAAGTCTACGAATCTAGTTTATTGGGCAAAGTGCCTAAAACACCTTTACTTGGTAAAAGTGTAAATGCCACCGATCTGTAAGCCCTAGTTCATAGTGAAGCAAGTGGGCCCATGTCTAGCTAGGATAGAGGTGGATATGAATATTTCGTGACCTTTACGGATGTGGCATCGTGTAATGGTTATGTGTTTCTTTTGAAACATAAATCAGAAACTTTTAAAGTTTCGACACGAAATGACAAACAGATCGGCTATAGTATTATACCGTCACGGTAAGACCATATATAAAAATATATTGGCAATAAGTTTCTAATGTACATGAAAGAGTATAGTATTCTTTCAAAGAGGACTCCTCCGGAACACGTCAATTGACGGTGTGTTCGAACGGATAAACCAAATTTTGTTGGACAATAAGGTTAATCATGAGTCACTCTGAGCTACCATTTCCTTCAATGGATAAGTATTAACAGCAAGAACTTATTTTGAATAAGGTTCCATAAAAATCTGTTTGACAATATCATATTAGATATGAACAGGAAAGAAACCGGGTTTCTTTTCTGAATATTTGGGATGCTTGGCATATGTTTGGATGATACCAAACTAAAACCCAAATTGGATAAGTGCCAATTGTAGGTTATCCTAGGGAACCATAAGTATAGTACTTATACAACTCACTAGAGAACAATGTAATTGTTGCTCACCATGCGGTTTTCCTAAGAGGAATACCGATATGCAGTGGTAAGTTGGAGGATAGTAAAACTCGATGAAAATCGGAGTAATACTATTCCAGGCACCGATCCCTAATGAAACATAAATAGTTCATCAATGATGAAACTATATCATTAATCTTCGAATACACAAGAACTACGTAAGTAGGAGAGAGTCAGAAAACAACCTGGGGTATGGGTTTCTGATCTCACCTCATAAAGATGTCTATCCTATTGAGGTATACCAACTGACTACGTATGAGGAAGTGATACAAGGTATCGACCCCCTATTATGACAAAGTTTCATGAATCCGAAATGGATTCCATGTATATCAACTTAGTTTAGAACTAGTTGATGTACCACAAGGCATTGTGCCTAATGGTACTTTATAAGTCTTCGAGGAAGACATACATGGAAGGCAACATATCAACGTACTAAGCTAGGCTTGTAGCGGAAAGGTATCGTTATCAACATTGTGTTGATTATGATTCAACCTTTTACCTGTTGCCACGGTAAATCCATTTGGATAATGCTTGCTAAAGTCATATCTTTCATTTATGAAAATGTCAGCTTAACGGGAAAATCACTTTCCTGAAAAGGAAACCTTTCGTAGGATGTTTGCAACATCCTGCCGGTTTTGTCGTACAAAACTAGCAAACAAGGTTTGCGGGTTATTCGATCCATGATTGGATTATAGCAAGCATAGGTTCTTGGAATTATCGTTTGATGTAATCATAATGGAGTATGATTTAATTCAAAACGAAAATGATTCTTGTGTATATAAGAGGGTTAGTGGGAGCGCACTGACAATACTGTCCTGTAAATAATGATAATATGTCATTCTTGGAAATTATATTCCCATATAAACAATCGGTGAAAGCCTGGCTTCGAGAAAATTCTCGTAGAATTCTTGGGAGAAAAAAATTTTATTGAGGAATAAAGATCTACTAGGGTAGATCTAAAAGTTGTTGAAACTCTCCGAGAAATCGTACATTGAAAAATGTACGTGACCTGGTGTCTCATACGCTTTGAGCATATGGATTCACAAACAGGCCAATCCAAGTGATAGTCACTGGATTGATGTTAAGAACATCTGTTAGTATCTTAGAGAACTAAGGATGTTGTCTTAATCTGTGGAGAATGAGAACTTGAAGTGACTGGGATCACTACTGCAAGTTTCCTAAACCGATATAAGATGACTAAAAGTCGCAAACGGTACTATACAGTTTGAATAACGGAACAGTGAGCTGGAAATCTTCCAAGCAAGATACTGTTACTGAATAAACAACAAATGCGGGTTATTGCTGCAGCTGAGGCAGCAATAGAAGGCCTTCTGGGTCGATAATAAACTAATTAGATTAGATATAATTATGTTAGCAGCTGAGCTAGGCGTCAGCACAGTCTAAAGAATTAATAGTCTCATCAACGATCCAGATACATACTTGATATTCATATGATTCGTTCGGATCATACATCGTGGCGATGTGATGATCGAATAAATCGCATCAGACGATAATCATGCAAATCCGCTGACGAAAGTCTTTTCTCATCAGTTTGAGCCAACCATACATAGTTCGGGTGTAAGACACTCGAGTGACTGGCTATAGTCAAGTGGGAGATTGTTGGACAATTATGACCCATAACTTCACTCATATTTGTCAGATCATGGGGGTGTTGTACAAATTAACTATGCGACAAATGATATTGCACTCTTATCATTTGTAATTAGATCACCAAGATATATAAATGATAGGAGGTCCCTGTGATTTGTTCCTGGATTGAGAATGATATGAGACAGTATCAATCCACGAAGGATAAATCATTAAATATCTCTAGTCAGAGTATTATCGAGATTGGACATCGATGAATACGTAAAAGACTAGTATTACACTTGTGCGCATTGTGAGGGCACAACGGTATAGTTCTCATATATTTGGGTATAGGATACTCATGCAAGTGTAATAGGAGGTTGTGTTTTCCGATGGTAGGGAAACAGCTTCGCTCTGGATAGACCCCCTCGGAATTCCATTGGTAGTATGACTATGTGTCTATGGAAGTCCGAAATCAGGTAGGTGTATTTGGTCTTAACCTGAGACTTGCACCGCTATACTTGCGACAATCAATATACTTTGGTTGCGCTCGTCCAGGGCTTTAAAAGGTTCTGTGTATGCCAATGCTGGGTATATTGAGAATCGTAGTGTGTTGGGTGTGATGTTAAGACGGAAGTATCACTTTAGTCATATGGAGTTGATGATCGCGCAGGGATACAGAACTGGTTCTCTAAAAAGGTTGCAACCGTCGGGATAATATGACTTGGTCATGATTATCCGATATTAAAGAGACTAGTTGCTCGTAATCTGATATATGCTTCGTACGGGGCAGACACTGTACCAGCCCCAGGACCTTGCATGTGATCATCCTGATACTGGACAGAAATACGCAATACTACGTATACTACGCCTGATATAGATCCTTTATTACTGTAAGGATATTTCTGGAGAATTAGGTAGGCATGGCGTTTTTCTAGAAGCCAACCTTGTCTTGTAAATCGATATAAACGTAGTACAAGGTACTTACGTGTTTGGATAGTCCGACGACCGAATTTACTGCCAACATATCCGGGGATCTCATGGGTCGCTTCCCGAAGATTCACCGATGACGTATGAGTTGCACTTTTAATTAATCTGGGATTAATAAGATGAGAGAGAAAATTAATCTGGGATTAATTGCGGAGATATTTTATCTGGGATAAAATATCATTTAAAGAGAGAGATAACGATTAATTTGGAATTAATCAGTAAATTAATATTTCGATATATTAAACGAAATTGGATTTCAACGCGGAATTAAAATTAGATTTTAATTCGGGCGAACAAATTAATTTAGAATTAATTCGTTAGCGATGTGAATAGTGACTTCGCTAGGCGTAATCATTTAATTACGATGCAACAGAAAATTCATTAATTTGGAATTAGCGAACCCGAGCCTGAGATTGTTTGCGAGCGCATTCGCATTTCAAATTCGATTGTGGCACGTAAGTAAAATCAAGCGTCAAATCGCTAGTCGCATCAAGCGTCAAATCACTTGTCACTTTGAGTGATGTGACTTGACAACTTGATTGAATCATGTGACTTGATGGAAGTGGTTGGAAAGCTTTTGAAAGCTTGATTGACATATATTATTATTTTAATATATGGTATATGTTTTTGATTTTGGAAATCAATTACCAACTAACACACAAATCTCTCTTCTCTCTTCTCCATCTCTCTCACGCCATTTTCTTCTTTTCTTTTACTAGTTTGACCATGATAAAGAATGAAAAAGGGAAGCAAAGTGCTTGGTTTTTGTGGCAAAAATCAAGAGAGCTAGCACTCCGAGAGACATGCGAAGGTGATAGGGAAGTCCACCCATGAGCCGGGAATCAAATCAAGAATCTTGGAGCTTGACGAAGTTGATCCAAAACTGAAAATGGAGAAGCAGTGGACTGCTCACTGCCGTGAGCCTTGGTGAGCAGAAAAGAAATTTTTGTTCGTCAAAGCGTCGCTCAACCGATCGATGTGAGTATTCCGCAACTCCCTCGTTGTATTCACTTATGTTTCATGCTTGTTTATTGATCCTTGGGACCTTAGTTAACACCAACACAATTCCAATTCGAGACAGAACTATTCCGGTGGCTGACGGCTTCATTTCCTATATTGTACTTCCTCTCTTACTAGAAAATACGTGTGACATCAAAACATACATCCAGATGATAAAAAAAGTTAATTCAATTTGGGGGGAATGCAACTGAAGATCCTAATGCCCACATTAGTAACTTCCTGGAAGTTTGCGGCACTTTCAATTACAACCGAGCAGCTGAAGAAGCAATGAGATTACGTTTTTTTCCATATTCCTTGAAAGACTGAGCTAAGGCTTCGCTTCATTCACTACCAGCAGGTTTCATCACAACTTGGAATACTCTAGCCACCTAATTCCTTGCAAAGTATTTTCCACCAGCCAGAACTGCAAAGCTGAGGAATGACATTACATCCTTTGTGCAACGTGACTCAAATCCCTCTGCGAAGCTTGGGAAAGATACAAATATTTACTCAGAAAATGTCATCACCATGAGATTGCAAAGTGGCTACAAGTCCAAACCTTCTACAATGGACTTTCTGGAATAATGAGAACCACAATTGATGCTGCTGCTGGAGGAGCTTTAATGGCAAAATGAGAAGATCAGGCTTGGGATTTAATTGAAGAAATGGCCAACAATAATTCATTGTGGCCAACAGAAAGGAGCATGATCCAACGAATCGCAGGAATTTATGAATTTAGAGCCAACACAGCAGTGAATGCCAAACTGGATCTGATTTGCAAAAATATGGAAACTCTTAACATTAAGGTTAATGCTGGATCCATAAGTTCACCATATGGAGGAGCACCAGAATCAGAGCCAAATCAACAAGAAGAGCCTGCGAATTATGTCAATAATTTCAATAGACAGGGGAACAATCCATATTCCAACACCTACAACCCAGAGTGGAAGAATCATCCCAATTTCGTATGGAGCAACAATTCAGGGCAAAAGAACTATCCACCACTTGGATTCCAACAACAAAACAAAAACCAGGAGCATGAAAAAGAACCAGGAATAACAGAAGTGCTAGCTCAGTTAAAAAAATATGATGTTATGTTTCAGAGCCAATCAGCTTCTATTAAAGCACTGGAAAATCAAATTGGACAACTGGCCAATGCTCAGAGTTACAGACCGCTAGGTAACCTTCCTAGCAACACAGAACCAAATCCAAGGAACATGGGGAAAGAGCAATATCATGCCATCACTTTGAAAAACGGTACTGAAATTATCAAAAATGTTGGAATCAAGGCATCCACTGAGAAAGTTCCAAAAGAAAGCAGCGAAGAAGAACCATAGATGGAGGAAAAAGAGACAAAAGTAAATAATCAAGAAAGATTCACTCCACCTCCACCATTTCCACAGCGTCTCCAGAAAAACAAACTTGACAAACAGTTTGCTCGATTCCTGAAGGTCTTAGTATTATCGAGACTGAACATCAATAATACGGAATAGGCTAGTATTGCACTTGTGCGCGTTATGGAAGCTTAACAGCATAGTTCTCATAAATTTAAGTATTGGATACATATGCAAGTGTGATAGGAGGTTCTGTTTTCCGATGGTACGGAAACAGCTTCGCTCTGGATAGACCCCTCGAAATCCTATTGGAAGTATGACTATGTGTCTATGGGAATCCGAATCAGGGTAGGTGTATTTGGTCTTAACCTGAGACTTGCATCGCTAATACTTGCGACAATCAATACGCTTTGGTTTTGGTCGTCCGGGAATTTAACAGGTTATGTGTACGCCTCTTCTGGGTTTATTGAGAATCGTAGTGTATTGGGTGTGATTTCAAGATGGAAGTATCACTTCAGTCATATGGAGATGATGATCACGCGGGGATACAGAACTGGTACTCTAATATGTTACAACTATCAGGATAATATGACAAGGTCATGATTATCCGATTAAAGAGACTAGTTGTTAGTGATCCGATATATGCTTCGTACAAGGCATACACAATTCCAGCCCCGGGCCTAGCATGTGACATCCAATACTGGATCGTAATACGCAATACTTAGTATACTACGCTTGATAAAGATTATGTATTCCTTAAAAGAATATTTCTGGAGAATTGGGTAGGCACGGTGCTTTGCTAGAAGCCAACCATATCTTGTAAATAGGTAATAATGTGGTACGGGGTACACACATTTTCGGATAGTCCGACGACCTGATTTACTGCCAACATATCCAGGAATCTCATGGGTCGCTTCCCAAAGATTCACCAATGACGTTTGACTCGAACAGAATTAATCTAGGATTAATTATGAGAGATAAAATTAATCTAGGAATAATTACGGCAAGAATTTATATGGGATAAAATTCAAATAGTAGAGATGGAACGATTAAATTGGAATTAATCGATTAAATAATATATCGGATATATTAATTGAAATTAAATTTCAATGCGGAATTAAAATAGATTTTAATTCGGGCGAACGAATTAATTTAGAATTAATTCATAAACGACTTAATAATAATTTTGCTAGGCATAATTATTTAATTGGATTTAATTATGTCGTAACGGTAAATTCATTTATTTTGGAATTAAACGAACCCGGGCCCTAGCGAAGTTGCGTGTTGGATTAGCCGACTTAAATTCGGAATTTAAAAGTGGTGGGACCTACTTGACTTACATCACAAGTTTGACTAGTGATGGAAGTTGTTATTTGGTTAAGTGAAGACTTTGTTTTACTTGTAAAATACTCCAACCAAATCCAACACTCTTTATTATTTTATTTTGAAATTAAAACCATATACCAACTCTTGGATGTTGACTTTGGTATTAGATTTTGAAATAAAAAATTAACAAAACACAAAAACCTCTCATTTTCTCTCAAATGCCGTGAGCCTAGGGCTCTTTGTTTTTTATTTTTGCTTCAAAAATATTCATTGCTAGCACATAAGGAGTCAAGATAAAGGTGATAGGGATACTTACCCTTGAGTTGGAACTCAAATCAAGGCTTGGAGCTCTTCTCAAACACAAAAAGTTTTGAACTTCATACATCCATCAAATTCGTTCAATGTAAGTCTTCCGCAACTTCTTTGAGTATTCACACACCGAATCATGATTAGAGATCCTTGGCATGTTCTAGGAACACTAACAATGGTATCAAGAGCCTTTTCTAAGCATGAAATGAGTTTAGGGTTTATATACTTTAATTTGGATTTTTATGTTTTGAGCATGATTTCTTCAAATTGTTTATTTGGTTGAGCTTGGATGATGATGAATTGGATTTGTGCATCTTAAAATTTGAGAAAAATTAATTAGATTAATTTTCCCTAAATTTCATAGCTTGGCCGAATCTACCCTAAGTTTGTATCATGGTGAATTATGCCAAATTGATGTGACTATAAAAGCATAAAATAGATTGATTTTGCTTCAATTTGTGTTGGACATGAGTTGTTTAATTTAAGCATAATTAATTAGTTTAATTGGTGTTTTGGAAATATTGGTTTAACTAATTAATTATGGCTATTACACTTTAATTAAAATTAATGTGAAATTTGGAATTTTATATTAATTAAAATTAGTCTTTAATTTTGAATTGGGCTAATATTGTTGTATTTGGGCTTAATGGGCTTGGTTGGGCCAAGCTTGGTTTAGGACAATTGGATTGGATCCAAATTGAGCCTAAAACCATTCCATAAAGTCCAAATATAATAATTAGGCCTTTTAATAATTTAATTGGGCCTAATGGGCCTAAATTGATTTTTGGCAAATAGGGTGATTCCTAAATTGGGCATTGGCATTGGGTTTGATCCATATTGGCCAAAGCCCATGCCTTAAGAATTAATTGAAAGCCCATTGGACTTTAATTAAATTGACATTGGATGTTAGTTGGGCCTTTGAGACCCATTTAGATTGGATTTTGAATCTAAGTCTAAAAGGCACATAAATAAGTGTAATTATTTAATTTGGAATTAATACGAATTAGCATTGGATACAAATCAAATTGGATTTAAAATTATAGTTCGATATAATTCAAGAATACGTACTTTGAGTGTTTATTCTTAAACGAGTTGGACTCGCACAAATCAAATCGTTGTTTGAACATTGGATGGTCATTAATTCAAAGATTAATTAATTGGATTATATTGATTGAATAACATGCTTTGTGTGAATACATTGATGTATGTATGAATAATGTATATCGGATGGATATTAGAAGGGTGATGGCAATTTTGGAAATTGTTGTAATAAATTTAGAATTTATTAAATTGGACATGCGTGTCCAGCCTTTATCTATTGACTATTTGTATTTCTCTTCTCACCAATTCCCCTCAATGTTAATGAGATTTCTTTATTGTATTATGTAATTGGGTACAAGTTAGAATAGTGCTAGCGGGAGAGATGAAATGAGGAGATTTGTTCTAAGAACAATTTGTTAAATATCCATCCACATATCATTATTATTTATTTCGCTCCTTATTATGCTTTTAGAATGCATGCTTAAGGGTGTATGATGAGACCTAATCAAGAGATAATAAATTGGTTGCCAATTTACGTGAAAAACCCTCAATCAAATATTAAGCGATTTCCTTCCATTGAGTGGTTTTCTCAAGATCCAAGATTGGCATTGGTTTGCTGGCCAAAGTCAAGATCAATGTCCATCGCGGATGTGTTTGAACCACAAAGGCTTGTTGTATATCGCATGTCTTGGTCAGTTGTGACTTGTTGGCCAAAGTCAAGGTCACTTCTTGTTCATCGACATGGATTACGAAGCTTTCCCACTGTCAATGGGTCTCGCTAAACTGAAATCATTAAGCTTGTTGAGCAAAAGCCAAGGCTTAGTTGATTCAGAGGAAAAGGTTAGGAAATATATTGGATATATTGGCATATATATTGTATATATGTTTCGGACTTGGAGGTCCACCAAACGGATCTAGGAATTGGATGGGATCCAATTGATCTTAGAGATCTACCTAGTTAAATATAATACAGCTTGTTGGCCAAACTCAAGGTTGTGTGTTATTTAACGGATCCTAGCCCACTAGGAAACTAGGTTTCCCGAGTACTCAACAGAGGGTTAGAGGCTCACCGAAAATTAGTGGGAGGCTAGTATTGAATTTGTAATTTCGTTTAAATACTTTCCAAATACGCGCTTTAAAATATTTTCGTCGTTTTATATTTATATTAGTTGGACTAATATTTTATCATTTTCTTTTAACAGTTGGACTGTACCGTAATCGTTAATTGAATAGTTAGACTATTGCAATTAAGATGGCTGGAAAGATCAACGTTAGAGACATTATCATTGGCGAAAATGTCTTTAATTGTGCGAACTTTCCTGACTGGGATATGAACTCAGGATTTTCCTGGGGGCTGTGAAGATGCTCTATATGATAGAGAGACCTCTCGGGCCTAAGCCTGGAATTGAGCAGCCACTTGAGCTTGAGCTTTGGAAGACTCACAGTGATGACAACTCAACTGCTCAATCCTTCATGCTCGCTGCAATGACCCCACAATTTCGTCGTCAAAAAAAGGGATTGGATCCCCACGAAATGATGTTGAAATTGAGGGACCTTCACCAATCTAACCTTAGATCACAGAAGTATGAGTTGCAGAAGAAGCTCTTTCGCTCTCGAATGTCAGAGGGTTTATCTGTCGAGCAACATGTGTCGCAGATGATTGCTGACATCGAATAGTTGGGTCAGCTAGGCATAACCTTTGAGGCTGAGACTTCCATAGATTTGACATCATGAACTACAATATGATAAACCAAGAGAAGACTCTTGGAGAGTTCATATAAATGCTGAAAGAGGCAGAAAATGATCTTTTAAAGGGCAAGAAGCGTAAGGCGCACTTCGCTTCGACATCTCAGAGTGCCAAGGCTTGGCCGAATGCTTATGGAGGTGTGAAGAAGAAGAAGAAGAAGAAAAGAAAGGGCAAGGCCAAATCATCAAAGTCTTCTGGGAAGGTAAATGACAAATCCCAAGATGTCTGCCTACAGTGTGGCAAACAGGGTCACTGGAAGCGTGACTTCCGTGAGTAGAAGGCACACATGAAGGAAGTGAATGCGGGCAAGGCACTGGCTTCAGGTATGTTTATTATTGAAATAAACATGTCTACTTCTAGTTTTAAAAATTGGATTTTTGATTCTGGTTGTGGTACTCATATATGTACTGATGTGCAGGATCTGCAGATTAGCATAAGACTGGCTTCAGGATAGATCAACCTCCGAGTTGGAAATGGGACTAGAGTCGCCATTTTGGCTGTTGGGACCTACATTTTGGAACTGCCATCGGGGCATGTACTTAATTTATCAGACTGCTATTATGTATCTAGTTTGACTAGAAACATTATAATGTATCTTGTTTAACCCAATATGGGTATACTTTTGTATTCAAAAACACTTGGTGTTTTGTTTATAAAAATGATTTTGAGATATGTAGTGCTGATGTAAATAATGGTCTTTATATTTTGAATATAAATCAATCTCAAACATATAACATGACAAACAAAAGGCTTAAATTAAGTAACAAGGATGAAACTTATATGTGGAATTATCGTCTGAGACACATTAACAAGACTCGTATATCCACACTTTCGAAGAGTGGGTACTTGGACAGATTTGATCCAAATTCATATGACGTCTGCGAATCTTGTTTATTAGGTAAAATGCCTAAAACACCTTTTAGCGGTAAATGTGCACTTGCCACCGAACTGTTAGCCCTCGTTCATAGAGACGTATGTGGGCCCATGTCTAGCCAGGCTAGAGGTGGATATGAATACTTCGTAACCTTTACGGATGATGCATCATGTTATGGTTATGTGTATCTTATGAGACACAAGTCAGAAACTTTTGAGAAATTCAAAGAGTTTCGACACGAAGTAGAAAAACAGACCGGTAAAAGTGTTAAAACATTACGGTCGGACCGTGGTGGAGAATACTTAAGCAATGATTTTCTTGATTACTTGAAAGAGTATGGTATTCTTTCACAGTGCACTCCTCCTGGAACACCTCAATTAAACGGTGTGTCCGAACGGAGAAACCGAACTTTGTTAGACATGGTAAGGTCTATTATGAGTCGCACAGAGCTACCAATTTCCTTATAGGGATAAGAATTGAATAGTGCAATACTTATTTTAAATAAGGTTCCGTCAAATTCTGTTCAACAGACTCCATATGAAATATGGACAGGAAATAAATTGGGTTTCTCATTCTTGAAGATTTGAGGATGCTGGGCATACATTAAATGTTTGGATAGTACCAAACTAGAATCCAAATCGGATAAGTGCCTATTTGTAGGTTATCCTAGGTATTTATAGAGAATAAGGTATTTGTTGCTCTACATGCGGTTTTCCTCGAAAAGGAATTCCTAAATGCAGTGGTAAGTGGTAGGAAAGTATAACTCGATGAAAATCGGAGTGATACTGTTCCTGACACCGATTCTTTAATGGAACACGAACATTTCATCTGGGATGAAACTATACCACAATCTTCTAATACACAAGAACCGCGTAGATCAGAGAGAGTCAGAAAACAACCTGAGAGGTATGGGTTTCTGATCTCACCTCATGTGGATATTAATCTTATTGAGGATAATAAGCCAGCTACGTATGAGGAAGCGATACAAGGTATCGACTCCGCTTTCTGGCTAGATGCCATAAAGTCCGAAATGGATTCCATGTATACCAACCAAGTTGGACATTGGTTGATGCACCAGAAGGCGTAAAGCCTATTGGTTGTAAATGGGTCTTCAAGAAGAAGACAGGCATGGATGGCAACATACAAATTTACAAAGCTAGGCTTGTAGTGAAAGGGTATCGTCAATGACATGGTGTCGACTACGACGAAAATTTTTCACTTGTTGCCATGATTAAATCCATTCGGATAATGCTTGCTATTACTGTATATTTCGATTATGAAATATGGAAAATGGACGTCAAAATCACTTTCCTTAACAGAAAACTTTTGGAGGATGTTTATATGTAACAACCTGACAGTTTTATCATGCCAAAACATGCAAACAAGGTTTGCAAGTTAAGTCGATCCATTTATGGATTGAAGCAAGCATCGCATTCTTGGAACCAACGTTTTAATGAGATCATAAAAGAATATGATTTCATTTAAAACGAAGATGATCCTTGTGTATATAAGAAGGTTAGTGGGAGCGCACTGACATTCATTGTCCTTTACGTGATGATGTATTGCTTATTAGCAATGACATTCCCATGCTATAATCGATGAAGGCTTGGCTTTCATTAAAATTCTCCATGAAAGATCTGGGAGAAGCGGCTTTTATTCTAGGAATAAGGATCTACCGGGATAGATCTAGAAAGCTGTTTGGACTCTCCCAGAGCTCGTATATTGACAAAGCGTTGAAGAGATTCAACATGGATCAGTCTAAGAGGGGACTGTTGCCAGTGTCACATGGCGTCTCTCTATCTAAGGACATGTGTCCTAAAACTCAAGATGAGAGAGACAACATGAGTCAGATCCGTTCGATTCTGCATTCGGATCGATCATGTATGCCATGATATGTACGTGACCTGATGTCTCGTATGCTTTGAGCATGTGTAGTCGCTAGCAGGCCGATCCAGGTGATGGTCATTGGGTTGCGGTTAAGAACATCCTTAAGTATCTTAGACGAACTAAGGATGCTTTCTTAGTCTATGGAGATGGAGAACTTGAGGTCACTGCGTTTACTGATGCAAGTTTCCAAACTGATAAAGACGACTGTAAGTCATAATCTGGGTACATAATTTATTTGAACAACGGAGCAGTGAGCTGGAAATCTTCCAAGCAAGAGACTGTTGCCGATTTAACAATAGAAGCGGAATATATCGCTGCAGCTGAGGCAGCAAAAAAGGCAGTTTGGATCCGTAAATTCCTAATTGGATTAGGAGTAGTTCCGTTAGAAGCTGAGCTCGTTCCTTTGTATTGTGACAATAATGGGGCTACAGCGCAGGCTAAGGAACCGCGCGGTCTCATCAATGATCCAAGCATGTACTTCGACGTTTCCATCTGATTCGTGAGATCATACATCGTGGCGATGTGAAGATTGAGAAGGTCGCATCAGATGACAACATTGCAGATCCGCTGACGAAGGTTATTTCTCAGCAAAATTTTGAGCGACATGTATATAGTTCAGGTGTTAGATACTTGAGTGATTGGCTATAGGCCAAGTGGGAGATTGTTGGACAATTATGACCCATATCATCACTATTTGTAAAAGACATTGTGGTTTTTGTACAAATTAACTATGTGACAAAGGAAATTACTATTTTATCATTTTGTAATTAGATTACTTGAATATATAAATGATAAAAGTCCTTATGATTAGTTCCGGATTAATATGATATGAGACAATATCAATCCACGTAAGGTTTAATCATTAAATATCCATAGTCGTAGTATTATCGAGACTGAACATCGATAATGCGGAATAGGCTAGTATTGCACTTGTGCGCATTATGGAAGCTTAACGACATAATTCTCATATATTTAAGTATTAGATACTTATGCAAGTGTGATAGAAGATTCTGTTTGCCGATGATACGGAAATAGCTTCGCTCTGGATAGACCCATCGGAATCCCATTGGTAGTATGACTATGTGTCTATGGGAATCCGAATCAGGGTAGGTGTATTTGGTCTTAACTTGAGACTTGCATCGCTAATACTTGTGACAATCAGTACGCTTTGGTTTTGGTCGTCAGGGACTTTAACAAGTTCTGTGTACGCCTCTTCTGGGTTTATTGAGAATTGTAGTGTATTGGGTGTGATGTCAAGATGGAAGTATCACTTCAGTCATATGGAGATGATGATCACGCAGGGATACAGAACTGGTACTCTAATATGTTGCAACTATCGGGATAATATGACAAGGTCATGATTATCCGATTAAAGAGACTAGTTACTAGTGATCCGATATATGCTTCGTACATGGCAGACACAATTCAAGCCCCAGGCCTAGCATGTGACATCTGATACTGGATCATAATACGCAATACTTAGTATACTACGCTTGATAAAGATTATGTATTCCTTAAAAGAATATTTTTAGAGAATTGGGTAGGCATGATGTTTTGCTAGACGCCAACCATATCTTGTAAATGGGTAAGAAGGTGGTATGGGGTACGCACGTGTTCAGATAGTCCGACGACCGGATTTACTGTCAACATATACATGAATCTCATGGGTCGCTTCCCAAAGATTCACCGATGATGTTTGACTCGAACAAAATTAATTTAGGATTAATTATCAGAGAGAGAAAATTAACCTAGGATTAATTACGACAAGAATTTATATGGGATAAAATTTGAATAGTAGAGAGGGAACGATTAATTTGAAATTAATCGATTAAATAATATATAGAATATATTAATTGAAATTAGATTTCAATGCGGAATTAAAATTAAATTTTAATTCGAGCGAACGAATTAATTTAGAATTAATTCGTAAGCGACTTTAATAATAATTTTGCTAGGCATAATTATTTAATTGGATTTAATTATGTCGTAACGGCAAATTCATTTATTTCGGAATTAAATGAACCCGGGCCCTAGCGAAGTTGCTTGTTGGATTAGCCGACTTAAATTCGGAATTTAAAAGTGGTGGGACCCACTTGACTTACATCACAAGTTTGACTAGTGATGGAAGTTGTTATTTGGTTAAGTGAAGACTTGGTTTAACTTGTAAAATACTCCAACCAATCCAACACTCTTTATTATTTTATTTTAAAATTAAAACCATATACCAACTTTTGGATGTTGACTTTGGTATTAGATTTTGAAATCAAAAATTAACAAAACACAAAAAACCTCTTATTTTCTCTCAAATGTTGTGAGCCTAGGGCTTTTTGTTCTTGATTTTTGCTTCAAAAATCTTCATTACTAGCACATAAGGAGTCAAGATAAAGGTGATAGAGATACTTAACCTTGAGTTGGAACTCAAATCAAGGCTTGGAGCTCTTCTCAAACACAAAAAGTTTTGAACTTCATACATCCATCAAATCCGTTCAATGTAAGTCTTCTGTAACTTCTTTGAGTATTCACACACCGAATCATGATTAGAGATCCTTGGCATGTTCTAGGAAACACTAACAATTTTATTATCATTGACTTGGAAGAAGACAAAGATGTACCTATCATCCTGGGGAGACGATTATTGGCTACAGGTTGAACTGTTGTTGATGTACAAAAAGAAGAACTAACCATGAAAGTGCAGGACCAAGAAGTTACCTTCAATATTTTCAAAGTTGAAAGATTCTGGCAGTTTCATTGTCTCATGCACCATTGGAGAACATTACATTGGTAAAGATTTGTGTGATTTAGGTGCAAGTGTTAATTTTATGCCTTTTTCGATTTACAGGAAACTGCAAATTGGAGAAGCAATGCCCACATCAGTCTCTCTGCAACTTATTGATAGAACACTCGTATTTTCGAGAGGTGTAGTTGAAGATGTGCTGGTCAAAGTTGACAAACTCATTCTCCCAGCAGATTTCATTATCCTTGATATTGAAGTAGACAAAGATGTACCTATCATCCTTGGGAGACCATTCTTGGCTACAGGTCGAACTGTTATTGATGTACAAAAAGGATAACTAACCATGAAGGTATAGGACCAAGAAGTTACCTTCAATGTTTTCAAAGCCATGAAATTCCTGAGTGATGAAAAAGAGGAGGAATGTTTCAGAATTGATGTCATAGATAGTATCATCCAGGATACTGATGCAATGCCACTTCCCATAGATAAACTTGAAGCTTACATCACCAACATGATTGACAGCAAGCTACATGCTAAAATTTTGGAATGTATTAACTATCTTGACAAACCATTTCACTTCAAATCAACACCACAAGTGGAAAGTATGGAATTACCGAAGAATGAGAGAATCAAGCCTTCGATAGAAGAACCACCGCAGCTGGAGCTAAAGCTACTTCCAAGCCATCTCAGGTATGCATTATTAGAAAACGCTTCTGATTTACGGAGAACACAAGAAAGCCATTGGCTGGACTATAGCAGACATTTGAGGCATTAGTCCATCATTTTGCATGCACAAGATTTTGATGAATGACGAGTACAAACCCACAGTGGAGCATCAAAGAAGACTAAATCCAATCATGAAGGAGGTCGTGAAGAAAGAAATTATCAATTGGTTGGATGCCGATATCATTTACCCAATCTCTGACAGCACTTGGGTGAGTCCTATGCAGTGTGTGCCAAGAAAGGAGCAATTACTATAGTCACAAATGAAAAGAATGAGCTGATTCCAACAATGACGGTGACTGGATGGAGAGTATGCATGGACTATAGGAAACTGAACAAAGCAACAAGGAAATATCATTTTCCGCTACCATTCATTGACTAGATGCTAGACAGACTGGCGGGATAAGAGTTCTATTATTTTCTGGACGGATACTCAGGGTACAATCAGATTGCCATCACCTCAGAAGATCAGGAGAAAACTAATTTTACATGCCCGTATGGTACTTTTGCTTTTCGCAGGATGTCATTTGGACTATGTAATGCTCCTGCCATATTTCAATGTTGCATGATGGCCATCTTCTCAGGCATGCTGGAACAAAGTATGGAGGTTTTCATGGATGATTTCTCTGTGTTTGGAGACTCTTTCGACCACTGCTTTCAAAATATGGAACAAGTGTTACAAAGGTGCGAAGATACCAACCTATTACTCAACTGGGAGAAATGCCACTTCATGGTGCAGGAAGGCATCGTTCTTGGACATTGGATCTCACAAAAGGGAATCGAGATAGACAAAGCAAAGATCAAAACAATTGAAAAATTACCTCCACCAATATCTGTCAAAGGGATTCAGAGTTTTCTCGGACATGCAGACTTTTACAGGAGATTTATCAAAGACTTTTCCAAGATTGCTAAACCTCTGTGCAATCTTCTGGAGAAAGATGTGCCTTTCAACTTCACCAAAGAATGCCACGAAGCTTTTGAAATCTTGAAACAGAAGCTGGTCTCTGCCCCCATCATAGTAGCACCAGACTGGACCCTTCCATTTGAAGTGATGTGCAATGCTAGTGATTTTACTGTAGGTGCATTTTTGGGACAACGCAAAGCAAAAATTTTCCATACCATTTACTACTCCAGCGAAACTTTGAATGAAGCTCAACTCAACTACACAACCACTGAAAATGAGTTGCTCACAGTTGTGTTCGCTTTTGATAAATTTCACTCATATCTGCTGGGTCCCAAAGTGGTAGTCTACACAGATCATTCAGCAATAAAATATCTGATCACAAAGAAAGATGCCAAACGCAGATTGATCCGTTGGGTGCTTCTACTACAAGAATTTGACGTGGAGATCCGAGACAGGAAAGGGACAGACCAAGTGGCAGATCACTGATCGAGGCTCGAGAATGGAGAAACAACTGGCAAAGAACTGATAATCAAAGAAACTTTTCCAGATGAACAGTTGTTTGCCAATAAACAGCATGATGTCCATTTGTATGCTGACTATGTCAACTACATAGTATCGGGAAAATGGCCGTTGGAATGGACACATCAGCAATGAAAGAAGTTCTTCAAAGAAGTCAAACATTATGTATGGGATGAGCCATACTTGTTCAAACGTTATGTTGATCAATTACTGAGACATTGTGTTCCACATGAGGAGGTCAATAGTGTCATGCAATATTTTCATTCATCACCATACGGCAGACACTTCAGCGGAAATAAAACTGCAGCAAAAGTCGTTCAATCAAGTTTGTTCTGGCCCACTTTATTTAAATATGTTTATCTATTTACTCTTTAATGTGACAGGTGCCAGCGAACGAGAAATATTTCAAGGAGAAATGAAAGACCTTTGTAAAATATTTTAGAAGTGGAGATATTTGATGTATGGGGGATTGATTTTATGGGACCATTTGTTCTATCATTCGGAAACCTATACATACTAGTTGCAGTAGACTACATCACCAAATGGGTTGAAGCAATAGCATTTCGATCAAATGATTCAAATGTGGTGATAAAATTTCTTAAAAGGAATATTTTCACTCGCTTTGGAACACCTCGGGCAATTATCACTGATGGTGGCACACACTTCTGCAATAGATACGTCGATGCACTCCTATCTAAATACTGAGTTACTCATAAAGTTGCCACTGCCTACCATCCGCAGTCAAATGGACAGGTTGAAGTTTCAAATAGGGAAATCAAAAGAATCCTGGAGATAACAGTTGGATCAACAAGGAGAGACTGATCTACAAAACTGGATGAAGCATTATGGGCCTACCGGATAGCTTACAAGACACCCATTGGTATGTCCCTATATCGAATGGTGTTTGGGAAAACGTGCCATCTGCCAGTGGAGCTTGAACATAAGGCGTATTGGGCACTGAAGAATTTAAATCTTGATCCATAAACAGCAGGAGAAAATCGACTCCACCAACTCAACGAATTAGAGGAATTTCGCCTACAGGCTTATGAAAATGCCAGATTATACAAAGAAAAGACCAAGAAATGGCATGATCAAAAAATAGTGCGCAGAAAACTGGAACCAAGACAGCAGGTGTTGTTATACAATTCAAGGTTGAAACTTTTCCCTGGAAAGCTGAAATTAATATGGTCGGGTCTATTTATGATTACTCAGGTTTTACCATATAGAGCTTTTGAGTTACTTGATCCCAACACGAACGAAACATTCACAGTTAACAGTCAGCGCGTCAAACACTACTGGGGAGAATCATTTAAGCGACAAAAAGAAAGTATCACACTTTCAGATCCAGCCTAACGTTCAGGCAGTCATGTCTAGCTAAAGACGTTAAACTTAACGCTAGCAAATAGACAACCCATGCAATTTTTGTATATATTCAAATTTGGTGTGTTTTATTTTTGTGTGTTTCATTTGTGTAGGTAAAGTCACATTTTCATGATGGAAGAAATTCTCGCAAATCTTCACAAGTAGTTTCCTTCTCTCCCTCAAAACTCTATGATGAAAGTCTACAAAGCTCGCTTGGAATGAATGAGACTTCTGATGATAAAAGGAATTCCTAATGACATTCGCTGGATTATTGAATCACGGGTCCGATTGGCAGGTGAGTCCTCTGACTTTTTTATTTCATATCTGTCTGGTTTAGGAAAAAACACCTATGCTAAAAATATAAGAGCTAAAAGAATGGGTGTTTGCTATAAATGTGCTCGTATGACATGTAATACTCGTTGTCGTTCATTATGAATTGTGTCTGATAACCGTGAAGATAAAATTAAATTCATTAGGGATGGCTTGAGTAATGAGTCTTTGGATGACAAATCTAAGACTATTGAGACGCATTCCAGTGGATATGTGCATCATGCAATACAAATATTTTATACACAATTTCGAAAAGAAAGACAACAGTTAAGTCTCGGGAATCTGACTCTAAAAGACCCTGTTTGCTAATTTATAAGAAAATCGGATCGGAAGCTTGTCCCTGACGCATAGACGTCATTCAAGCCGTTACTTCTTGTAAATATTATTTTCTCTTTGCATTTATCTAATAATTGTGATTTTTTTGTTATTTTCTCTTATTTTCTCCGATAGGATCCAGACTTTTTGACTTTCACGATATATTTTATTGTTTAACTAATAATTGTCATCTGGAAGGTACTAGTGCTATTATTACTCACCCTTTTTCAGGTATTATAAATTCAACTCATCATTGCACTCTCGAAGACATCCATAGTTGAGAAATAATGGAAGCCACTTCAAGAAGACGAGTTGTAAACATTTGTATGTTTTGCGGTACAAGTGTTGGTTATAAACCAGATTTCGTTGAGGTAGCACATGAATTAGGTAGAGTCATAGCTGAAAGGAATATACACTTAGTATCGCGGTGGCAATCTTGGATTAATGGGGATCGTTTCAAAGTCTGTACAGGAAGGAAGCAGTCAAGTCTTGGGAATAATCCCAAAACCTTTGGTAGAAGCAAATCTTATAGGACCATCAACGGAGAGGAACTTATTGTGTCAGGTATGTCTGAACAACTGGTTGAAATGATTAACCGTGTTGATGCTTTTATTGCTTTGCCATGCGGCTTGGGTACGATGGAGGAAATTTTTACAGTGCTATCTTGGGCAAACTTGAACATACACCAGAAACCGATTGGATTGTTTAATGCTGATGGATTTTATGATTTTCTTTGTGTGTTTCTTGATGATGCCCGGAGAAATGGGTTCGTGTCAAAACCTGTAAAAGAACTCATCTTCACTGCCAGAACTGCCCATGATTTAATTAATCAAATCTTAGCTTTTGAACCACAAATTGACCATATCATTTCCAAGATTAACTGGTATGATAATGATCGTGGTAAGAAGCGTCGGATAAATCTGGATCTTAACCTTTAATTTCCATTTTAGATGTAGAATTTCAGCTAACCAGGTACTATCTTCTAAACTCATCTTCTACATTTTAAGACATTGGGGACAATGTCTCATTTAGGTTTAGGGGAGGGGAATAGTTGACTAATATCTTGTTTTTATTGTGTTATTTTTAGTCAAAAATTTTCAAAAAATTAAAAAAAATTAAAAAATTTTATTAAAAAAATAAAAAAAAAATATTTTGTGTTTTTAATTTAATTAATCATGTGAAATTGGTGTGAGATAACTGTGTAAGGAATTTCCACTCCTGAGACGTATCTCAACCTATTTCGTAATAAGTTAATTTTTTTTATTTCCTTCTGAATTATTTAATTTGTGAATTCTCCATAATACTGATTAAAATGGATCTTCATATGCTCAATTGACAGGTATTATCAACATGCATGGTAACATACAGACATGAGTTGTAATTGAAAAGTTTGTAATATTTAGTGCTTTAGTTTAATTGGAGGAAGCATCTAAAAAGCGATAGGATAAAAAAAATATGAGATCCGAGTAATTAAGTCCGTAGGGGTGTTTCAACACCTAATGCCTTAAAGCGAACCGGTTTGGGAGTCACTGGCCCAAAGCTCGCTACATGGATTAAAGATGTTACAAAAAAATATATATATATCTGAAATCTGAGTAATTAAGTCTGTAAGGGTGTCTTAACACCTAGTGCCCTAAAGCCAACTGGTTTGGGAGTCACTGGCCCAAAGCTCGCTACATGGATGGAAGATATTGTATATAAATAAAAAAAAATCAGAAAAAATATTCCATTGCTAAAAAATGTGTGAATTCTGATATAATTTTAGGACAAAAATATTACTCTCTTTTCAACTACACTTATGAATATTGTGGGCACAATGATTTGATTATTACCTTGTTAGCTGTGTATATGGAGAATGGTAAAAATAATCGGAGAATTTACTTATTCGGTAATTTAGAAAGAAAGAAAATAACTCTTAACTTGGATAAGAAGTTTAACATGTTTGGTCACTAACTTGTTTATTCTATTTTCTCTTGTCTTTTTGCTTTAGGTGCATTAGTTTTATATTAACGTTTGTGGGTATCGTCGCTGTAAGCCTTCACGAGACTACAACTCGTCCACTAGGGACACCTATGGGTTTAAAGGCATGTTGCATATGCTAAATACAACCGTGATCCCTACGAAAGTGGCTTAGTTTAATTTTATTTTAAAGATGCTTATGTTATTTTATATTGTTTTTGCTCGAGGACTAGCAAAATGTTAGGTGTGAAGGTGTGATGAGTGGTAAATATATCATTATTTCCCACTTCATTGACTTAATATTTTGTATAGTTTCTTGCGTTTTGTGAATATTTTGATGTGTTTTGCGATATCTTGTAGATAAATAAAATAACAGGACTCTCTGGAAGTGATTCGGCGCAAAAACAGTGGAAAAATGATAAAAAAAAAAGGCAAAAATGTAAATTTTCTGCTAAAATGCGCCGTTTTGCTAAAATGCACTGTGCTAAAATACGCCGCCTGCTAACTTGCGCCGAGACTGCTAACATGCGCCGGACATGTGTCACAATCATAGAAGTTTTGCTATCATGTGCCTTTGCTAACGTGCGCCTGACACGTGTCAACATCACAGTAAATCTGCTAACTGCGCCGGACACGTGTCACCATCACATGCTGCCGACAGAACACATCATTAAGTTTAAGTTCTAATTATGGCTACCCCCGCCCGACAGGTATATGTCTATCCTTTAAGGAAATCTATTAAAGGGTTATCTATCATCAAGGAAGATCGTGGGCTATTAAGTTTAAGGCTGAAACCTAAAATTCCTTTGTCAATTTTATTTTAGATTTACCAGATAAATCTTATTAATGTCCAATTAACAAAACGCATTAAGCTTAAGACTTAATAAGTAAACCTTTAAATTACCCAAACTATAAAATAACCCATTATAAACCAGTGATATTAGAATTCATCACAACCACAGATGACTAACTTAGTTACAACACATAACTAGGGCTAGTAAAAACTTAAATAAAATAAAATGCTGAAAAGTAAATTGCTGAAAAGTAAATGACGGAAAGTAAATGCTGAAATTAAATACTGAAAATTAAATGCTGAAAAGTAAATGTTGAAAGTAAATTATTGAAAAGTAAATGCTGAAAGTAAATTGCTGAAAAGTAAATGCTAAAAGTAAATTGCTGAAAAGTAAATAGAGTAAAAGTACAATAAAAGAAAATGCTGAGGTAAAATGATCAACTTTTATTACTTCTATTTTAGATATCTCCCTTAATATAATATATTAACTTTGCATGATAATTACCAACCAGCCATATAGGCGATATCCAGATTAAGTCAAATTAATAATTAATTACCAACCGACCAATCAGGCAGTATCCAGTTTAGTTAGGTTAAAACCAATTTAAATAATTACCAACCGACCAATATGGCGGTATCCTCGTTAAGTCAGGTTTTAACTAGTTTATATATTATAATTAAGGGAGATTAATCTAAATATTATTAATAAAAGTTTTACATTTTACCCTAGCAAAGGGGAGTTACCTCCTCATTACTGAAAAGTAAAAACTGAAAATTAAAGAAAGAAAAGTATTGTGCGTAAAAGTAAATTGCGGAAAATAAAAACTGAAAAGTAAAGAAAAGAAAGTGCGAAAGCGGAAATTAATTACTGAAATCTGTAAATAAACAAACAAAATACAATCTTCTTAGTATTCTTAAGGAATTCCTTACCACGATCATCCTCAGACCAATTTATCTTTGAAAGGATAGGGTCAATTTGTGGTTCATAGGATAAGATTTGGTCAATTAGATCCGGAGCAGTTCTGGCAGTGAAGAGGAGTATTTTTAAAGGTTTTGACACAAACCCATTTCTCCGGGCATCATCAAGAAACACACAAAGAAAATCATAAAATCCTTCAACGTTGTACAGTCCAAGCAGTTTCTGGTGTAAGTTCAGGTTCGCCCAAGATAACACTGTAAACATTTCCTCCAATGTACCCAAGCCACATGGCAAAGCAATAAAAGCATAATCACGGTTAATCATTTCTACCAGTCGTTCGGACATACCTGGCATAATTAGCTCTTCTCCGTTTGATGGTTCAATAATATTTGCTTCTGCCAAGGGTTTTGGGATGATTCCCAAAACGTTACTACCTCCTTCCTGTACGGCCTTTGAAACGATCCCCATTAGTCCAAGATTGCCTCCGCCATATACTAAGTGCATATTCCTTGCAGTTAAGACTCGACCCAATTCATGTGCTGCTTCTACGTATTGTGGCTTAACACCAACACTAGTACCGCAAAACACACAGATGTTTTCAACTCGTCTTCTTGAAGTGGCTTCCATGTTTTACTCTGAATGTCTTCAAAAGTGGAATGATGAGTTGAATTTATAACACCTGAAAGGGGTAAAATAATAGCACTAGTACCTGCCAAATGACAATTATTAGTTAAACAGTAAAATAAACCGTGATAGTCAAAAAGGTCTGGATCCTTTCGGAGAAAATAAAAGAAAACAACAAAATAAATTACAGTTATTAGGAAAAGACAAATATATATAATATCTACAAATATTTACGGCTTAATTGACGTCTATGCGTCAGAGACAAGCTTCCCATCCAATTTTCTTATAAATTGGCAAACAGGGTCTTTTTGAGTCAGATTCCTGAGACTTAACTGTTGTCTTTCTTTTTGGAATTGTGTATGTAATTTGCGAATGGCTATATGAACATATCCACTGGGATGCATCTCAAGAGTTGAAGATATATCATCTACAAACTCCTTACTCAAGCTATCCCTAATGAATTTAATTTTGTCTTCGCGATTATCAGACACCATTCCTAAAGAATGACAATGAGTATTGCAATTCCAGCGTGCACATTTGTAACAAACACCCATTTGCTTAGCTCTACGTTTATTTGCATAAGTGTTTTTTTCCAAAACCAGGCAGATGTGAAATAAAAGAGTCAGAAGACTCACCTGCCAATCGGACCCGTGCTTCGATTACCCAACGAATGTCATTAGGAATATCATGGATCATCAGTAGTCTCATTCATTCCAAGCGAGCTTTGTAGACTTTCATCAGAGAGTTTTGAGGGAGAGAAGGAAATTGCTTGTGAAGATTTGCGAGAATTTCTTCCATGCTGAAATGTCTTAATCTGCAAAAACTAAACACACAAAATTAAATCACACCAAATCACAATATATACAAAAATTGCATGGGTTGCCTCCCTACTAGCGCTAAGTTTAAAGTCGTCAGCTAGACGTTACTTCTCGAACGTTAGGCTGGATCTGAAAGTGTGACACTTTCTTTTTGTCACTCAAATGATTCTCCCCAGTAGTGCTTGACACGCTGACTATTAACCTTGAATGTTTCATTGGTGTTAGGATCCAGTAACTCAACAGCTTCATATGGTAAAACCTGATTGATCACAAATGGACCTGACCATCTTGATTTCAACTTTCCAGGGAAAAGTTTCAACCATGAATTATACAACAACACTTGCTGCCATGGTTCCAACTGTCTGTGCACTATTTTCGATCATGTCATTTATTGGTATTTTCTTTGTACAATATGGCATTCTCATAAGCTTGTAGACGAAACTCCTCCAATTCGTTGAGTTGGTGGAGTCTTTTCTCTCTTGCAGCTTGTGGATCAAGATTCAACTTCTTTAGTGCCCAGTACGCCTTATGCTTAAGCTCAACTGGCAGATGGCATGCTTTCCCAAACACCAATCGATATGGGGACATACCAATGGGTGTCTTGTAAGCTGTCCGATAGGCCTATAATGCGTCATCAAGTTTTGTTGACCAGTTCCTCCTTGTTGATCCAACAGTTCTCTCCAAGATTCTTTTGATTTCCCTGTTTGAAACCTCAACCTGTCCATTTGACTGTGGATGATAAGCAGTTGCAACCTAGTGAGTAACTCCATATTTGGATAGGAATGCATCAAAGTATCTGTTGCAGAAATGTGTGCCACCATCACTGATAATTGCCCGAGGTGTTCCAAACTGACTGAAAATGTTCTTTTTCAAGAATTTGATCACCACTTTTAAATCATTGGATGGTAGTGCAATTGCTTCAACCCATTTGGAGATATAGTCTACAACAACCAGGATGTACAGGTTTCTGAATGATGGAACAAAGGGTCCCATGAAATCTATACCCCACACATAGAATATCTCCACTTCCAGAATGTTTTGCAACGGTCCTTCATTTATCCTCGAAATATTCCTCATTCTCTGGCACATGTCACATTAAATAGCAAAAAGATAAGCATCTTTAAAAAGAGTGGGCCAGAACAAACCTGATTGTAGGACTTTGGCTGCAGTTTTATTTCCGCTGAAGTGTCCATCGTATGGTGACGAATGACAGTGTTGCAGAACATTGTTGACTTCCTTCTATGGAACACAACGCCTCAGTAATTGATCAGTACAGCATTTGAACAGGTACGGCTCATCCTAGACATAGTGTTTGACTTCATTGAAGAACTTTTTTCGTTGATGAGTTGTCCATTCCAACGGCCATTTTCCTGATACAATGAAGTTGACATAGTCATCATACCAAGGGACATCCTGCTGTTTCATGGCAAACAGCTGTTCATCTGGAAAATTTTCTTTGATTGTCAGATCTTTGTCAGCTGTTTCTCCATTCTCAAGCCTCGATAGATGATCTGCCACCTGATTCTCTGTCCATTTCCTATCTCGAATCTCCACATCAAATTCTTGCAGAAGAAGTATCCAACGGATCAATCTGGGTTTGGCATCTTTCTTCGTGATCAAGTATTTGATTGCTGAATGATCTATGTAGACCACCACTTTGGGACCCAACAGATAGGAGCGGAATTTGTCAAAAGCGTACACAACTGTGAGCAACTGCTTTTCAGTGGTTGTGTAGTTGAGTTGAGCTTCATTCAAAGTTCTGTTGTAGTAGTAAATGGTGTGGAAATTTTTTTTTTACGTTGTCCCAAAACTGCACCTACAGCAAAATCACTAGCATCACACATCACTTAAAATGGAAGGGTCCAGTCTGGTGCTACAATGATGGGGGCAGAAATCAGCTTATGTTTTAAGATCTCAAAAGCTTCCTGGAATTTTTTGGTGAAGTTGAAAGGCACATCCTTCTCCAGAAGATTGCACAGAGGTTTAGCAATCTTGGAAAAGTCTTTGATAAATCTCATGTAAAACCTGCATGTCCGAGAAAGCTCCGAATCCCTTTGACATATGTCAGCGGAGGTAGTTTTTCAATTGTTTCAATCTTTGCTTTGTCTACCTCGATTCCCTTTTGTGAGATCCGATGTCCAAGAACAATGCCTTCTTGCACCATGAAGTGGCATTTCTCTCAATTGAGTACCAGGTTTGTATCTTCGCACCTTTGTAACACATGTTCCAAATTTTGCAAGCAGTGGTCAAAAGAGTCTTCGAACATAGAGAAGTCATCCATGAAAACCTCTATACTATGCTCCAGCATGTCTGAGAATATGTCCATCATGCAACGCTGAAATGTGGCAGGAGCATTACATAATCCAAATGGCATCCTATGGAAAGCAAAAGTACCATAGGGACATGTAAAGGTAGTTTTCTCCTGATCTTCTGGTGCGATGGAAATCTGATTGTACCCTGAATATCCATCCAGAAAATAATAGAACTCATGTCCCGCCAGTCTGTCCAACATCTGATCAATGAATGGCAGCGGAAAATGGTCATTCCGTGTTGCTTTGTTCAGCTTTCAGTTGTCCATGCATACTCTCCATCCAGTCACCATTCTGGTTGGGATTAGCTCGTTCTTTTCATTGGTAACCACAATGATTCCTCCCTTCTTCGGAACATACTGCATAAAACTCACCCAAGTACTATCTGAGATGGGGTAAATGATGCCAGCATCCAACCATTTGATGTTTTCTTTCTTTACGCCCTCCTTCATGATTGGATTGAGTCTCCGTTGATGCTCTATTGTGGGTTTGTACTTATCATTCATCAGAATCTTTTGCATGCAAAATGATGGACTAATGCCTCGAATGTCTACTATAGTAATACTCTCAACAACTTTTCTTCATGCTCCAATGTTAGTGAAGATGAAATAATAACAGGTAATTTAGAAGAGTTTCCAAGAAATGCATACCTGAGATGGCTCGGAAGTAACTTCAGTTCCAACTGCGGTGGTTCTTCAATTTATGGTTTGATTCGATCTTTCTTTGGCAGTTCCAGGCTTTCCACTTGTGGTGTCGCTTTGAATCGGAATGGTTTGTCAAGGTAGTTGATACATTCCAGGATTTCAGCATCTAGCTCGTTGTCAGTCATGTTGGTGATGCAAGCTTCAAGTTTGTCCATGAGAGTTGTATCAATATCCTGAACGATACTATCAACAACATCAATTCTGAAACATTCTTATTCCTTTTCATTGCTCGGGAATTTCATGGCTTTGAAAACATTGAAGGTAACTTCTTGGTCTTGAACTTTCATGGTCAGTTCTCCTTTTTGTACATCAATCACAATTCTTCATGTCGCCAAGAATGGTCTTCCAAGGATGATAGGTACATCTTTGTCTTCTTCCATGTCAAGGATAATGAAATCTGCTGGAAGAATGAGTTGGCGACTTTGACCAACACATCTTCAATAAAACCTCTTGGAAATGCGAGCGTTCGATCAGCAAGTTGTAATGAGACTGAGGTAGGCATTGCTTCTCCAATTTACAGTTTCCTGTAAATAGAAAAATGTATCAAATTAACACTTGCACCTAAGTCACATAAAGCCTTACCGATATAGTGTTCTCCAATGGTGCATGGGACAGTGAAACTGCCAGGATCTTTCAACTTTGGGGGAAGTTTCCTCTGAATGATGGCACTGTATTCTTCTGTCAATGCTATTGTCTCGTAATCTCCCAATCTCCATTTTCGTGAAAGAATGTCTTTCATGAATTTTACATAGCTGGGCATTTCTTCTAAGGCTTCTGCAAATGGAATGTTGATATGCGGCTTTTTGAATACCTCCAAGAATCGAGCAAACTACTTGTCCAGTTTTTTTTTCTGAAGTCGCTGTGGAAAATGTGGAGGTGGAGTGATCATATCGTTTTCTTTTTCCTCTGCTTCTTTTTCCTCCATTTGTGGCACTACATCTTTTGAAACTTCCTCAATTGTTGCCTTGATTCCAACATCTTTTTTTATTTCAGTACCGCTTTTCAAGGTGATGGCTTGACATTGCTCATTCCCTCGGTTCCTTGGATTGGGTTCTGTGTTGCTGGGAAGATTACCTGGCGGTCTGTAACTTTGAGCATTGGCCAGTTCACCGATTTGATTTTCTGGTTCTTTTTCATGTTCCTGGCCTTTGTTCTATTGTTGAAATCCTGGTGGTGGATAGTTCTGCTGTTGGAATCCAGGTGGTGGATTTTTCTTTTGTCCTGAATTGTTGCTCCATGAAAAATTGGGATGATTCCTCCACCTTGGGTTGTAGGTGTTGGAATATGGATGGTTCCTCTGTCTGTTGAAATTGTTGACATAATTCACCGTCTCTTCAAGTTGGTTTGGTTCTGGTGCTCCTCCATATGGTGAACTTGTGGATCCACCATTAACTTTCATGTTAAGAGTTTCCAGATTTTTACAAATCACATCCAGCTTGGAATTCAGTGCTGTGTTGACTCCAACTTCATAAATTCCTGCAATTCTTTGGATCATGCTCCTTTCTGTTGGCCATAAAGAATTGTTGTTGGCCATTTCTTCAATTAAGTCCCAGGCCTGATCTTCTAATTTTTTTCCATCAAAGCTCCTCCGACAGCAACATCAATTGTGGTTCTCATTATTCCAGAAAGTCCATTGTAGAAGGTTTGGACTTGTAGCCACTTTGCGATCTTATGATGAGGACATTTCCGGAGTAAATATTTGAATCTTTCCCAAGCTTCGCAAAGGGATTCTCAATCTTATTGCACGAAGGATGTGATGTCATTCCTCAACTTTGCAGTTCTGGCTGGTGGAAAGTACTTTGAAAGGAATTTGGTGGCTAGAGTGTTCCAAGTATTGATGGAACCTGCTGGTAACGAATGTAGCCAAGCTTTAGCTCTGTCTTTCAAGGAATATGGAAAAACCCGCAGTCTCATTGCTTCTTCAGCTGCTCGGTTGTAATTGAAAGTACCGTAAACTTCCAGGAAGTTGCTGATGTGGGCATTAGGATCTTCAGTTGCATTTCCCCCAAACTCTACTGACTGCTGAATCATCTGGATGCATGTTTTGATGTCACCCGCATTTGCTGGTAAAGAAGGAAGTACAATACCAAAAATGAGTCTCTCAACCACCTGAATGGTTCTGTCTCGAATGGAATTGGTGGTGCAACGTTCAAAGGTTCAGGTTCCATGTTAATGATTTCTTCTTGGCCTTCTCGCCTTTCCTTTCTCAATTGTCTAATGGTTCTTTCAATTTCTGGGTCAAGCGGTTGGAGTTCAAAGCTTATGGTTCGTCTCATGTAGTTTCTGAGAACCTGAAACACAAGAAAATAAAAACAATAAGTAAAAAGAAATTAGATACAAGTAACGTATTTAACCCCAAAACTAATAGTAAAAGATAAATAAGTCCTTGGCAACGGCGCCAAAAACTAGACCGGTGCGTAATCACACGCGTATAACGCAAGCACACGTATCGTTCAAGTAGTATAAAAAATATCGATCTCACGAGGACTTAATACCTAATATATTAATTTTATGAGGTCAAATGATTACTAATGTTTGCCCTTATTTGACCCACATTTCGTCTGATTTCATTATGTCCCAATATTATTTTATCTTCAAAATAAACTAAAACACATCAAAACGTTCATCAAACCCGAGAAACTAAACAAAATATTAAGTAAAATGGGCGGTAAATATTGATATATTTTCCGCTCATCATTTATTTACAGCTTTCAGTATTTAATTTTCGCATTAGTACTTTCTTTTATTTACTTTTCAGTCTTTACTTTCAGCATTTAATTTTGTTTACTTTTACGCAATAGTACTTTCTTTTCTTTATTTTTCAGTTTTTACTATTCAGCAATGAGGAGGTAACTCCCCTCTACTGGGGTGAAAGGTTAAGCTTTTATTACTAATATTAAGATTAATCTCCCTTAATTATAATATATAAACTATTTAAAACCTGACTTAATGAGGATATCGCATTTATGGTCGGTTGGATTTAATGAAATTGGTTTTAACCTGACTAAATTGGATATCGTCTGTATGGTCAGTTGGAATTAATTATTTATTTGACTTAATCAGGATACTGCCTATATGGTCGGTTGGTAATATCACGCAAAGTTAATATATTATAATAAGGGATATATCTAAATAGAAGTAATAAAAATGGATCCTCTAACCCCCAACATTTTCTTTTATTGTACTCTTACCTTTTAATTTTCAGCATTTACTTTATTTAAGTTTTTACTAGTCTTAGTTATGAGTTGTAACTAAACCAATTATCTGGGGTTGTGATGAATTCCAATATCACCGGTTTATAAAGGGTTATTTCATGTCTTGGGTAATATAAAGGTTTATTTATTAAGTCTTAAGCTTAATGCTTCTTGTTAACTGGTCATTAATAAGATTGATTTGGTAAACTTAAAATAAACTTGACAAAAGAATTTTAGGTTTCAGCCTTAGACTTAATAGCCCAC
>SKCR01008511.1:0-54021 GCA_019454045.1 Zanthoxylum bungeanum
CCTTATGGGGAGGGGCCAAAGCCCTTTACCACGATGCTTTGCCGCGCCGGTTGATGTGTGCTCGGTTATATACAAGATACGTTCAATCGGGCACACTATGTTTAATATCATTGCTTTTAATTCTTTGTATGCATGATTCAACAGAGCGCATGGGTTTAGTAAGTGCGATGTGAGATCCCCTATGGGGAGGGGCCAAAGCCCTTTACCACGATGCTTTGCCGCGCCGGTTGATGTGTGCTCGGTTATATACAAGATACGTTCAATCGGGCACACTATGTTTAATATCATTGCTTTTAATTCTTGTATGCATGATTCAACCGAGCGCATGGGTTTAGTAAGTGCGATGTGAGATCCCCTATGGGGAGGGGCCAAAGCCCTTTACCACGATGCTTTGTCGCGTCGGTTGATGTGGCTCGGTTATATACAAGATACGTTCAATCGGGCACACTATGTTTATATCATTGCTTTTAATTCTTTGTATGCATGATTCAGTCGAGCGCATGGGCTTAGTATGTTGGTCTAAAGGTCCTCTCTTTGAGAGATCAAGAGCCCCAAAAGGCCACCTTTACGGCAGTAGTACTCGCCGCGCCCCTTTATTTGTCGCTTATGTATTGTCATGCATCAGGTCTGTTCCCGTTCGAACGCGTTTACGAACGCAACTCGAACGCGCATGTATTTTGCCTTGTCATGCATCAGGTCTTATTTATGTTCGAACGCGTTCACGAACGCCCTACGAACGAGAGCATTCTGTTTCATTTCTGTTCAAACGCGTAACAAACACCATACGAACGAGAGCATTCTGTTTCATTTCTGTTCGAACGCGTTATCAAACGCCATACGAACGCGAACCTTATGTTTACCGTTCGAACGCGTTTACGAACGCTACACGAACGCGCACCCACTGAACTGAGTCCTCTTCATTAGATTTCATGTATAGTTTTCCTAGTAGCTATCTCCACATGTATAAATACAAATATGTTAATGTATTACAATTCATATGTATGTCATGATAACATTTGAGTATTATTTCTGGCGGTATATCGGATGGAAACCCAGACGTAAATTCCGTAGCCGATTCCGAATGGACGGTAGTGCGGTCTGTACTTGGGATACAATTCCACGTACCACTTGGAAAAGTGCCCATGTGTGTGCTTGTATGGTTAATATGTGTGCTTGTGTTTTCCTGAATGTAATATGCAAATGAAGTTGTATGTTCGTTGCTATTTTGATATATGTTAAGCATGCAATTTTAAACGTGAGATATATGTGAAATGTGTACATAAGTTTTATTGGCATATGAGAATTTAGAAGCATGATACTCTTGGAAATAAGTGTTACTTAAGCTTGATTAAATTATTACATAAATCCTTTCATTACAAGTGACATAAGTAAGGGACCATTCCGAACCCAACGGTTTGAGGTCTTCCCTTGCGAGGGGTGAGTGCGGCCTTAAATCTTTGTCCCGGTTCACACCGCGTGGCGACTCCATGTTATTTAGTACTTCCCAACTAGGCCGCGAGCCTAGGAACGGCGTCGCCCAGGTTCTGTTGTCCACACACTGTGGATAGATCCTCAAGGTGTCCTGTGTGTGTCGAGATAGGATCCGTCAGTTCTGTGTACAGAGCATAGGTATCCATATATGATTAGCAATCAGATAAAAACCATGGGCCCGTGGTACATTTTAGAAGTCAGTTCTAAATGTTCTTTTTGAGATTGCTAATAAAGACGTCAACGAGATAGTCCCTATAGAGATTTGACGTTTACATCTATATCTCTGGGATATATCCGGATACCTGTGATGGAGGAATTATACATATGCCATGACCTCGACCTGTATGATTCAGCGAGTTTATCGGTGGTCGTCATAATTACGGGTGGGTAAATTATGGACACGAAATTGCATTTCGTGACGGATATGCCTGAATCTAGAGAGTCTCACTAATGAAATATACTCGTAGAGCACTATGGCAATATTTATAAATAATATTGATTATTTATAAGTCGTTTAAAGGTTAAACGAAAAGTACATGTGAAGGGACCTAATAGTTATTTCCTAATTTTTGTGTATTTACATTTAATGATAGATTTTATCAATACACATTAATTAATTGTCAAATTGAGATATTTGACTAATATCATAAATATATAATGTAAATATAATACATATATTTAATATATTTGTATTTAAATAATTATTTAATTATTTAATTATTAAATAATTAAATTAATTAAAAATATAAATATCCTAAGTTGTGATATTTATTTTAATGACTTAGTTGCAATTGTTGACTTGTTTGAAAATCATTAAAGTTGTAATGATAAAGCAAAACAAGTTGATAAAGCTTTAATGAAACAAATGAAAAATATCTATATATTTTGTTTATTTTTCTCCACCATTCGGCCAAGGGAAAATTGGAGCAAGTATAAATTTTTTGTTTCATTTTTAGGGTTCCATAAGTTCATTAGACACAAAATATAACGTAAAAGTAGTTGAGAGAAAAGCTTGAAGCCTAAAAGAAAAAGCTTGGAAATCTTTGCTATTTGTAAGTTTTTCTTTAAAGTCTTCAACATGAAATATGTTTATAACATACTTAGCTTCATTTTGTGATGCTTTGATGTTATCTCTACTCTTATAATTTGTGTTTAATTGGTTGTAAACTTGAATGAAAGATGTATGCATGTAAGTAAGCTTGAAATGGTTTCAAAGGCTTACTTTTGATTCTTTGAAAATCAAGTTGTCATTCTAGAGTTGTTGAGCCACTCCTTGGTGACCTAGAATTGTTCTAGAGTTATTTCAAAGTGGTGAGGCTTATTTGGTGAAGTATTGAATGGATTAAAGTGTTGGATTTTAAAGATTCGGTGAAATTGGTCAATTTGATGAAATTGAAAATTATGGTTCATAACCCATTCCAAAATTGGGGCTTTTCATATATGTGATGTACTATGGAGTGTATATGATGCATGTAAAATTTTGGGTTGATTGGATTTGATCTTGGTATTTTTGAACAAAATGGACCAAATTGTAATTAATTGAAAATCTTGGGGTGCTCACGGCATTAGGCTTAAAATTGGGGATTTGTGTGAAATCTGATTTTGATGTATTGGATGTGTTGAAAAATATTTTAGAAATGATTTAGAATCATCCAAAATTGTATTTGACATTTTTGGACTAAAATGATCAATTTACAAAGTTATGGGGTAATTCGATAATTACTAAGAAATTTGATCTCTTGTGTAATTTTCAGAATTTGATAATTGGATAATTAAATAAATAAGTTTATTTAATTGATCCGAGAAAAATTTTTGAAATCGGAAAATTTTGATTTTCCACTATTCCGCTGTGTTACCGGATTTTCGCCATAAATCCCCTACATCGGGACTATTTTCTTTGTTTTATATTTTTACATGATTGTGTGTGAATGACGTTTGTGGGTATCATCAATGTAAGCCCTCACGAGATTATAACTCGTCCAATAGGGTCGCCTAGGGGTTTAAAGGCTTGTTGCATACGCTAAATGCAATCATGATCCCTACGAAAGTGGTCTAGTTAATTTTGTTACTTTTTGTTAATTTTAATTATTTAGTTTTTATTTTGTCTTTTGCTCGGGACTAGTAAAATCTTAAGTTTGGGGGTGTTTGATAAGTGTGGTTTATACCCATTTATTCATGCACTCTTAGCTTACTATTTTGTTAGATACATATCATTTAATTTATTTTCTAGTTCTTTTATGTTTTATTTGTAGGAAGCATTAATACATGGATCTTGGGGCATTTATACGTGTTTTGGGACCATACGGACGCATCGGAAGTACGCGGGAAGAGCAGAAATGCGGAAAGCATACAACCAATAAAATCTCCCGCGCGTCGCGACGCGCCTTCGCACTCTTCATACAATTTCCAGAGGTTTGGACGCCACGACGCCCACTTTCCGGTGCCCCGCAACGCCCAAAAACCCAATTTTAGGGTTTTAACAACAATAGGGACCCCCAAGGCTTTATTATAAATAGATTAGTTCGTCCAAACTCAAGGGAATAGGCTAATACACAACACAAAACATAAAACACATAATTTTATAGAGATCCAAGGAGGAGGATTGAAGAGCGACAAGAAGAGAGACGAAGCGGTGACGTCCGAAGAGGAAGAGATTTAATTCGGGTTAAATCTTCTAGTTTCTTTCTTAGAACTCTAATGATTTCCATTAGATTCATGATATGTCTTTATTATTTTTATCTTTAAGTCATGAACTAACTCCTTAATTCTGGAGAATGACATAACTGATGCTTGAACCTTGTATTGTTCGATAATATTGTTATGAAGTTATATTTCAGTTTATTTATATTCTTTTGAGTTTAATGCTTCTTGTTGCTGGCCACAAATTAAGATGATGAATGTTTAGAATCTATCACTCGAGAGAGAGGATTTTGAATAAGATCTAGAGAATATGACCTAGGATTTTATAGAATTCGAGAGAATCTATAATTCCTTTGAAGTCATTAACATAGAGTCACAAGACGTAATGAGTTGTTAATTACTAGATTTTTATAGGGATATCGAAATCTATAGTTGATAATATTTTCACTGTTACTCGAGAGAGAGTGTGAATACTCTAGGATTCTTGATTTATAAACAATATAACTGAACAAGAATTAATTGGCATGACAAATATATAGGAGATAGCTAGGTGAAATCAGACTCTAGAATCTCTATCGTATTAGTTTCTCCTATCTAAATATTTTTATATATTATTTATCTAGTTAAATCTTTATTATTTGTTTTCTAAATAAAGTTAGGATTATCAATTGTAGTATTTAGTGCGAGTTAACGCAATCCATGTGGGTTCGACACTCTACACTCATCTTTACTAAAACTTGACACCGTACACTTGCGGTACGATATAAAATATCACAACATCTCTCTATTTTCTCTCATGTGCACTTGTGTGAATGAATGCAAAAATGTTCACCTTAAAAGAGAAATGGTAGAGATTATATTCTCTTACACAAGCCAACTAACCTTGTCATTAAGCATCTAATGCTTTCTTGCAATGGCCAACACAAAAATGTGAATGTCATACCAAAGTATAAGAAATGATAAGCTAAAGACAAGGACTTTGTCATTAAGCATCTAATGCTTTCTTTCAATGGCAAACACATAAATGTGGAGGCCATACCAAAACATAAAAATGGATTAGTTAATGACAAAGCTATTAGGTGTATACATGTCACCTAATAGACATAATAAGTTGGAGAGCATGGCAAGCCATATGGCTTTATCTCCAAGGTAAATAAAAATCACTATCTTAATAATGATTAAATTACCTTCAATTATGTTGTAGTAATTATCTCATAATTATTACTAACTTGATTATCTCATAATCAAGATTTGATTATCTCATAATCAAAGAATTCTAGAAAACATTAAGTTAAACTAATTTAACATAGTTTTCATTTGTGACATTAAATATTATTAATCTCGTTAATAATAAATAAATATAATGTGAGCATATTATTAGACAATCTAATTATATTATGTTTGCTACATTTAATCGAGCTAGCACGGGGATCAAATGGACATACGGTTCCGAGCTCCAATAATTCCGAAATATTAATTAAACTCTTTAATCAAATATTACGAATTATTAACTCCATGTTATTCCACTAAAAACTCAAAGTTGAACTCCGGTTATCGTAGATGGATAAAATAAACCGAACAACTTTGGTATCCATCGATATAGTCATTAGATATGAATATAGCCCTTCACGGATATCTCATAAATAGAGCTGGGTCAAAAGTCTGTTAAACCCCTCTAATATTTTGTCTCTTAAGCACCATTGATTCTATAATGAACAATTAATTCATAACAGTTATGAATATGAAATTTTATATTCGTAATAGAAAAGTTGAGCGCTCAAATTATTCAAGTCTCGAATTAACTCTTAAAAGAGATATTCTTCTGCTTCTCGTAAGAATGAGTGAATTCCATATCTATGTAAAACGTTCTCAGCTATACACCAAATCATATCCCAAAAATATGTAGTTATTGGCCAGGAATGCAACACCAACCTCACCATAGTAAATCAAAGGACATAGCATGTCATGCAGGAGTTCGTAGTACACTCAGGATTAAGATCGAATCCATATATGACAATCTATTAGATAAAATGAATTTCTTCGGTTAATGGATATTAAAAGAAATTCGTATTATCTGAGTCCAGTCCTATATAATCTCACCATACAAGGTGCCTTCATTCCTATGTCACTACATGAACGATCCCGGATCAAGGTCGTCATACAAGTATAGAATAGACCGCAGCTATAGATAAACCACAAACAAAGTACCCTATTTGTTTGCTCTCTATGGACTATTTAGATTATTAACTCCAGACTTAAATCCTATTGTGCATCAAACATACACTAAGTCTGAAGGTACAAGAGTAATCAAGGTAAACAAGACAATTGGACAATATGCGATATAAATCAAACAACTTTGATAAAATGAATAATGTATTTATTATTATTACAATAATCAATTCCGTTTACAATACATGAAGTTCTATGACATAAATCCAAACAGATTTATCATCCTCCACTAATAGAAATTCAATCACAAGTAAATCATATTTACCTAAAGGACTTCTTCTATTTCAGCTCAGTAAGGTATTTAGGATAATTCATTTTCCAATGCCCATCTTTATTGCAATGGAAACATTTTCCTTTGGACTTGGCGTCCTTGGAGCTTCTTTTGTTCTTCTTCATGAGCTTTGTCTTAGCCTTCTCATTATTTTTCTTCTTCTTCTTTGCAGATTTGGAAGATTCGGCAACATTTACCTCTCCATTGGGCTTACGAGAATCCACCAGCATGGACTCGTAATGGGTGAGCTCATTAAGTAGCTGAGTAATAGTAAAAGTCAACTTGTTCATAACATTGTTGCTTTTAAACTGCAAGAAACTCTTCGAAAGAGTTTTCATGATCACGGTCACTTAATTATGCTCGTCAATACGAGCCCCATGAGTTTCAGCCCTATTGAGATAGGTTATCATCCTTAAGATTTGTTTTCGAATGGATGTACATTCCTTCATCTTTGCGATCATCGCTGATACCATAGCCTTATGACATTGCTGCTCTGAAGGTTGCCCGAACATGTACTGTAATGACTGCATCATCAAAGAATCCACCAAAATCCAAATTTTAATCATAAAACAAATCAATAATAAAAATTACTCATTATAAAGTACCGAGGGGTCCAATAATTGTGATACATATTTAAAGACATTACTTTCATTAACTAATTTAGCAGAGAATCCATCAACTGGGTTCTTATAAAGATCTGAGGAAAAAAACACAAAACTCAATAACTCAACCATCAATTTTTCAATATAAAAATCAAAACTTCATAAGCTTTACCAATAAAAGATTTTTTTCATCTAGATTGTTGACCTTTGAGCTGTTTTTAAAAGAGGAGACTGTCTTGAGACTTCGCCATTGAATAATAATATTAGAAGGAAAAGAGAAGTCAATGAGTTTCGACAGAATATGAAAAAGTAGAGAAGAACTGATAATTTAGTAATTGATTTTTGATTTTGCTTTATGTACATAGGGTTTTGTTTTGTATAGATGGAAATTATTTCAACTTCAAAAGAGTTGCGAATATAAAAAATTGTGTTGTAACTTCATATTCACCGGCAACCGAAGAGATATGGATTCATGAATTTCTATTAATTGAATTCATGGTTATGTTAACTGAGAGATTTTTTGTGGTGCTTTTAATGATAATTATTTTTACATTAATGATAATTCTTGAAATAAGGAGAAAGCAATGATTATATGAGAATGAATGAGAGAGCTTTCTTCTTCTCAGCTTTTATATATAATATTATATTTGGTTTTTAATTTTAATTTTTAATGTTAAAATTAATTTTAGAGATATTTTAATTTTATAATTTAATATATTCTTATTATTATAGATTTTATATTTAATTAAATTTAATAGTGAGCTAGAGAAGCTTAAAAATAACACACATATATATATATATAAAAAATTTAATTTTTTTTAAAAATCACGAATTTAATCATAATTTTTTTTATCATTAATCAAATATTTAAAAATTAGATTTTGACAACATAATTTTACCTTCTCACCGCAAATCGCAATGACATCAAATCACAATATTAAATAAGACCAAAAACTTTTTAAGCTGCTTCTTTCATATTTTCTTCATTTTGTCTTACAAATATGGTTGCTTTCTGCAAAATTATTTTAACAATTTCTATTATAACCTTATTACTTTAACATAAAAGACCATATCATTTCATAAATCTTTTATCAATCATTGACCCAACGTGGGTGGCATTATTTTTGAACTTTAAATATTTATCTTAATAAGCAAAAATTTATGGCAAAATTTTGATTCAAAAATTTAAGTTAAAATAATTTTTAGGGGAAAACGATATATACATCCCCCACCATTTCCTCAAATGGTTAAACAGACTCCATTTAAAAATGGTCGCAAGACCCCTAATTTGATAATTTTACCCCTAAACTATTAACCCAATTATTTTTTGAAGGAAAAAAATATTCATAGTTCTTGAGTTTATTAATTTTATACAAATATAATTAAAATTATTTTGAAAAATTCAGATTTCTAAATCCGGTTCAAGTATACCCGGATCCGGATCCACTTGGGTCCATAATTTAGAAACTCGAGTCCATAATTTTTTATAAATATAATTGAAAATGATTAAAAAAATTCGGATTTTTGAATTCGGGTATTTCTGGATCCATATCCACATGGGTTCGAAATTCGGAACCAAGTCCAGAATTTTATAATTTTATACAATTTAATTGAAAAAATTATAAAAATCTGGAACCTATATCCAGTCTTGGTATACCGGGATCCAAATCCACATGGACTCGAAATTTCAAGACCCTTGTCCATAAATTGATACAAATACATTGAAAAATATTAAAAAAAAAATCTAGATTTCCGAATTCGGATACTCCCATATCGATATTCATGCGGTTTTGGAATTCCAAGGCTCGATTTCTAAATATAAATATAATTGGAAACAAATAAAAAAAATCTGGATTTTCGGATCCAGTTCGGATATACCTAAATCAGAGTCCTGATATTTTTCTCAGATCTGGATACGGACCTAAATCCATCAAAACACATCTCAACCTAATCCACCAAAACACATCTTGACCCGGATCCATGAAGATCCAGGTCCAAGTCCAAATTTTGTCATTCCTTGAAGTGAGTTATGAAAATTTTGGATAGAGGAAAAATTCCTTAAAATGACTTAACGATTTATATTCCGCAAGTCATTTTCCAAAAAAATGACTTAACTTTTTCATTGACCGGAAAATAATTTACATTGACCAAATTTTTCATAAGTGTCCCCAACACCATTAAATAATGAAAAAATTTTCCGAAAATCGTTTTACTGCCAAACAAATAGACCCTAAATCTCTTCCCTAATTCGAACCCCAAACACTCATATTACACCAAAGAAATTTTACCTAATTCAACAAACTAGCATCCACCTTTTAATATTCTATTCAAAATATATATCCCAAAGAATATAAATGTAAAACTCACTCTTATACGGGCATCTATGTGAAAATAACATGCAGACGCGTTTTTCGAATAACATCAACATTTGGACGGACAAGAAAGTACATGTACTATCTCCCATGTCCGCATGAAATTTGCATCCGTATAAAAATAACATGCGGACGTGTAAGATAATATATGTACCATCTCGAACAATATTTGGACTGACGAGATAGTACATATATTATCTCGTATATTTTATGCGGATGTTCGGACCTGAGAATTTCTAATAAATGTTATACTATAGTTTCTTATCTATTATAAAATAAGGGAAAAAAACTGTGCGCGCATGGTGATATTCCAACTAATATATAGGCTGAAAGCATTACTATAATAAACAAATATTCATCCTTATATATAGTAGGAGTACAAATCATTACATAAACACCCTCTATTTTGTTTTCCAGAAAAATAAAAGAAAGTCACAAATGAGATGACATTAACAAAGAAATGAAAGAATTTGACCCCCAGCTTGTCCTTAGAACTACAATCTGTGATGATACAAGGCGGCAGCAGCATTTGAAAAGGATAAATTAAAAATAAAAATAAAAAACAAATCACTCTTCAGGCGCCATCACAATCAATAATAATACTACCCACAAGTAGATTTTCTGAACAGGCAAATGCGAGATGGTAAAGCAATACAGGCTCAATGAACAATTTCGGACAGAGACATGCAGATCAAGAAAATGAGAAATTTATGCAAAGAAGAAGATCAACACTCACCTAAATTGACTTGGTATCTAGAATAAATCAACTTTCTTCTTCTGCATGTCTTGCTTCCATTTCGGCAACTTATAAAATGCTTCTTTCGACATCCCAAATACAGTCTGGAACTCCTCGTCTGACAGATAAGCCTGATAAAACAATTGAAGAAATATATTGAATAACCATATATATACACAATTTAAGTGAACTAATAATAATTATCATGAGGCAAACCTCTCTCTGTTTAAAATCAATTCCAGTAACTGGGTTATCAGATCTGGCCTTCAGTTTATCATAACTGAACGTACTTCTGCTTGTTTCACTTCCATTTTCATCCTGTTCTGTCACTTGCTTCGTTTCTGAATCTTCTACATTGCTTTCTGATGCAGGCACAACTTCCTCCATCTCCTTGACTTCACCAACTTGCTTAGAAGCCTCTGATTCAGAATGGGCATATTCAGCTTTTGGTTCGGCTGCAAGTACTAAAATGTGTTGGAAGTTTTGAAACTTGCATCAAGTCAAATTTACATAGGAAGAAGTAACATGGGAAAAATTACAGCAGAAAAACCTCAGAATATTGCATCATATCGAGTATATAAATGAAACTTTAACGACTTCCTTACATGGAAGACTAGATTCTTCTGCCGGACTGACGCTGGATCTTGTAGGGAGGTATCAGGTGATCTCCTCTTTTCAGCAGTGAGAACTTGTGAAAGAGCAGCTACTGCTGCTGCTCTTTGTGATCCCTGGCCTGAGCTGGAGATCTTTGGAGTAGAAGCTTTAATTCCCGGAGATGATTTAAATGTAGAAGATAAGGCAGCCAAAGCCGAAGCTCTTTGAGTTGCCCCCACTTGGTTTGAACCATTCGAACTATCCGGGGACTGCAATAACATAGAATAAAATAACCATGTCATTAATCAGGAAGTTAAATGAATGTTTTGGAACAGATAATCATCATTCCTGAACTTTTTGAATGCAAGTAGATATCGTTAAACATAAAAATGAATGGGAGTTTACTAAAGTAAAATTCTCCGAAGCAAATGATTTACCGGACTGGTTGATCTCCCAGAAGATGGATTAAAAGCAGAGGATAAGGCAGCTAAAGCAGAAGCCCTTTGAGTTGGCCCCCTGATTTGCATGGGACTTGTCCTGGAACAGCAATAACAAGGAATGTCAGGCAACCACCAACTTGACCTAGGAATAACTCGCTCAAATAAATAAGTGAATGCAGTAAACAAAACATTGTGATTAATGTTAGAATCCATAAGATATTGTTAGAATCATAATCATAATCATCCAAATATATGATTATGATTCTACATATCTCTAAGATATTGTTACATAATCATTGAGATGTGATTATGTAATCTTAATGATTATTAATATATTTAATTTCTATATTTAACTTAATGTAATGTCTATATAAAGACATATCTCTTTAATTCTAAGCATTCAGAAATATAAAATCGTTATATTCCTTTACAATTATAACCATCAAATGTAAGATACTTATTTTCCAAGATTACCATACCAGTTTCTTTAGAAATAATTTAGAAGATGTCCTTAATTGTCTAACATTCAGCATCAAAAGATTTTACCATACAGGTAATCAAACAACAATTGCAGGAAAATAGCGCACTACAAAAGTTCGGTAGGGCTACAATAAAGCATTACAAGACAACTCAGTAAATCATATGACAGAATTTGTGAAACATCTGTTGAAGCCAACCCACATATATTAAAAGGAATAGTTTCCTATCAACAAATTTTGAGATCCCACAAGTGCAGCAAACTCTAATTCAGTCCGATGAAATTTCAGCTATTCAAATTGCACAAGTCATTTTTTGTGCATTATATCTACAAACACTACGTAAGCGGCCTTAAGTACCATAACAATAATGAAATAATTGTTAAAGCTAACTGACATCCTTATCGTAATATTGAAAAAAAACACGACAAAGTTAAAAAAAATAAAGGTCCATCGCAACATAGAACAAAATATAAGAATATTTGCATGTTTAACATCATTGTAACTGTAGAGAAGTAAAGAGAATACTTCTATATTGCTTGAATAAAATGTTACAAGGGAAAGCTTCATATAGCCTTGAGATTACTCTCTAAGGAAAGAAAATATATAATTATATAACTGATCCCATGATTCTAGTAATCAACACTAATTAACATAATAATAATTAAAATATTCATAATTCTAACAAGTATATTCCTAATTTTCTAGGCTCCCCTCAAGCTGGAGCATACATATTATATGCACCAAACTTGCAACAAATGAAATCAATGTGAGGATCTCGAAGAGATTTAGTAAAGATATCTGCTAATTGACCTTCTGAGTTGACAAAACTAGTAGCAATACATCCCAACATAATTTTCTCTCTGATAAACTGACAATCCACTTCTATGTGTTTGGTCCTTTCATGAAACACAGGATCAGAGGCGATATGCAATGCTGCTTGACTGTCACAGATTAGCTTCATATGCGCGCCTCCTCCAAACTTTAATTCTTGCAATAATTGTTTTAACCAAACCAGCTCTTCTGTTGCTAAGGACAAAGCCCGATAATCTACTTCTACACTAGACCCAACGACGAAAACTTGCTTCTTAGTTCTTACTCTTCCAAGATATTAGATCCCTCCATTCAGAACACAATATCCACTAGTAACCGTCTATCTAACGGAAAACTTGCCCAATCTATGTCAGAAAAACCAATGATTTGAGTATTCCCCTTATTTTCATATAGCAGTGCTTGGCCTGGTGCCCCTTTTATGCATTTAAGAATGCGTATAACAATATTTCAATGACTCACAAGGAGTTTGTAGAAACTGGCTGACCACGCTTACAGCAAAGAAAATATCTAGTCGAGTGATTGTAAGATAATTTAACTTCACAACTAATTTCCTATATTGTCTAGGGTCATCTCCAACTAGTTTTTTGTACTCTTCTGGATTCTCCAATGGTTCCCCCTCTTGTAGTAAAGAGTTTAACATTTAGATCCATAGGTGTATCAACGAGTTTGCAATCTACATATCAGTTTCCTAAAAGAATATCCAAGGCATACTTTCTTTGGAAAATGGCTAAACCAGTATTAAACTGTGCTACTTCTATACCTAAAAAGTACTTGAGTCGTCTCAAATCCTTAGCCTGGAAATGATTAAATAGATGTGTTTTCAGCTACTGAATACCCTCTTGATCACTTCCAGTGATGACAATATCATCCACATAAACCACAAAGTAGATGCATTTGCCATTGGAATGGCGATAGAAAACAGAATGATCAACTTCGCTACGAGTTACACCAAAATCTTTGACAACAGTACTGAATCTTCCAAACAAAGCACGAGGAGACTGTTTTAAACCGTACAGAGAACGACGAAGCTGACATACCAAACCATACTTCCCCTGAGCAACAAAACCAGGTGGTTGCTCCATACAGACTTCCTCCTGAAGATCTCCATGGAGAAACGCATTCTTGATGTCCACTTGATAAAAGGGCCAATGACGCATTGCAGCCATAGAGAGATAGTCAGACAGAATCAATCTTGGAAACATGAGAAAAAGTATCACCATAGTCTAGATCAAATATCTGTGTTTAGCCCTTGGCGACCAGACGAGCCTTAAGACGATCAATTTGCCCATCAAGACCAGCCTTCACAGTATAAACCCATCAGCAGCCAACTACAGATTTGTCGGATGGTAAAAGAACTAAATCCCAAGTGCCACTAGAGTATACCATTTCATCAACTATTGTCTGCTTCCACCCTGGATGTGCTAAGGCCTCACTGAGCTTTTTAGGAATAAAAACAAAAACAGAAGACAGAGTGGAAACAAAAGCATAATATAGAGCAGAAAAACGATGACAACTCAAAAAGGTATAAATAGGATGAGGATTGCAAGTGGAACGAATACCTTTGCTGGTGGCAATAGGACCAGTGTGTGCAGGCAGGTCCACAAAATGGGCAGGAGCTGCAGCAGGTTGAGTCAGCCGCTACCATGTCAAGATCTGTGGAAGGTGGGGGTGAGGACGGCAATGGCAGACCTAAAGAGGACAAGGTGACGGCACTGTCTCAGGTGGATGACTGAAGAACGGAACAGGAAGGATCTCAGGGGGTTGTGAGGGATGGTGTATCGGGAGAGGACTCGAAGAAAGTGACATCAGCGAAAATGATGCAATGGTTAGTGTCTAAAGAATAACAACGATACCTTTTTTGAAATCAGGAGTAACCGAATAATACACATTTGGTAGACTTAGTAGCTAGTTTATCTTAATAGTAGAAGGATGAGGTGGTTTTCCATGAAGCTCTCTAAGATGACCAACCTTGTGACAGTAAGTGCACTTGGGACGCTCTCCTCGATTCTAATTAGTACCTCGACTGCCCTTGGAACTTCCTTGAGCTGCTAAGATGGAAATCTCTGTTGAATGAGACTCGGGATCAATGGTAGTGCTGGATGAGACCTGTAGGAGACGAGCAAAAACATTCTCCAGCGAGAGGACGGCAACACTGGCCAATATCTTATCACGAATGGGCTGAAGCTCAAACCATATTCGAATCAATGTCAATATTATAAAAAATGTTCCCATTGTCGTTCATGTTCAATAGTAGAGGTAGTAATTGGCAAGATAGAGTTGAATTCATCTCTCAATGATTCGATCTTATCAATATACTCAGTCATATTCATATCTCGTTGATTCAAGTAAAACATATTGGACACGACATTATACAATCTCTAGATGTCAATAGTATATAAAGGTTTAGCCTTATTTCACAGCTTGCGGCAAGTCTTATAAGTCCTAAATATGACAAGAAGCTTAGGATCAATAGATTGCCACAACAGATTACACAACTAAGCATCAATCTATTTCCAGGATTTGTGCTCATCATCAAGAATAACATCCTCCTGGAGGTCAAGTGGTCTTCACACCCTTGTCCCAGTAAACCACAACTCAACAAAAGCCGACCAAGAAACATAATTAAAAGGTCCAATCAATTTTAGTTATAATAATAGGAGAACCAGAAATAACAGGAAAAGAAGCACCTGATTTAGGCAAGGCCATAAAGCGGTGCTGAGTTTCTCCTTCCGAGGTACTGGCCATAGGATGTATCACTGAAAATTAGAGGAAAAACTAGCCATAAACACTGGAACAGGATACTGAAGCAAACGGTGGCGAGTGGGATGCACGTGCAAAGGAGATAGCGGCACGTCGGACGCACGCGCAAAGGAGTTGGTGGCGCATGAGGCTAAGTTTGGCGGTGTGGTTCTCAGAAAGCGTAGATCGACGCCGTCTGAGTGATGGTGGTGTCAAATTTCTAAAAAAGTGGCGAAAATCGGTGGTGGTGAGATCTAGGGTTTCAGCTATATTTGGGGAAATCTTGGACAGAGATGCCGAACAAGGAAATTGACCATAGAAGAGACGACCGTTTGACTCTGAGTTGGATGATGCTAGAGGTGTCTCACTCACCAGAACGGCGGCGACGGACTGTCGCCGAATAGAAAAAGAAAAATGAGTCATAGGATCTACCTACTGATATCGTGTGGAGAAGTATAGAAAACACTTCTATATTACTTGAATAGAATGTTACACAGGAAGGCTTTATATAGCCTAGAGATTACACTAAGGAAGGAAAGTAATATATAATTACATAATTAATCCCATGATTCTAGTAATCAACACTAATTAACAATAATTAGAATATTCATAATTCTAACAAGTATATTCCTAATTCTAACAGTAACAAAGAGTTTCAACAAAAGCCACTACAAGAAGCCTACAAAGAACCTTGTGTATTTCACGGTACCTTCTTGCCTACATTTTTATGTGAATAGTTGTAATATAGGAAAATAAGTATCTTAATCACCTTGATCTTTTTGAAGTTCAACTATTTTATAGCCAGAGCTAAAAATTTTGCTAATGAGAAAAGTAGCCTTCAATTCACATAAAATAGAACCAGAAGAATGATATCATGTTTCTATTTTCTATGGTACTATTTAACATTAGAAGAGTTTAGGGGGGTGACATATTCAAAAAAAAAGATATAATGATAGAGTATCACATATGCATTTTTGAGCTTGTTATCATGCAGCATTTTGTCTCTCATATAAATTAAAGTAGCAATTACCTCTACAGCATGACTTGCCCCAAAGAGTAATGCCACCTTCTTTTGGAATGAATTTCCCTGAACCTGCATCGCGTTGAGATGTTTGCTAAGGACATGGAACATAAGTCAAATGCACAAACAATAGAAGAGTTTCCTCTAAAGCGGGAATTAAGCTATTGTTACTTTTTAACAACCTCACTCATCCCAAATGTATGCTTCCACAATCAGTGTCTTGTATTAATTTTTCAAACTACAAATTCCTCCTAGATGTTCTAGTTTATACTCCCTACAATTACAAAGATTTTTAGAATTTATTCGAAGCCCACTCTCTCCTTCGATTAATTATAATAATTTTTTATGTTAGTGAGAGGACTTCCAACAGAAATAATAAGTCCAACGGGAAGAAAGGGAAAAAAAAAAAAGTATTTCAATATTTGTCTCTAGTATGTGTATTTTCCTTTGCCAAAATGCTCTCAACTCTAGATATTTTGAAGTTACTATTTTCTATGCACTACTATTAATTACTTCTAATTGGCCCTCTGTACTGCACGTAAATGCTTCCTAGTCTCTACAAGCTTCTTTAGGCAACAAACATCTCTGCTCCTCATTCCCCTCCTATTTTTGGGGCTTCCTTGTGCTTCACATTTGTTCAGTAACAATTCCCAGGAGACTCTTGTAGCTTGATTAAGCATGCTAAAGGAAAGGCAAAATGCTAAACAGTTTTCATTTTTACATTCACGTTATCAACTTTACATTCTAACACTGTATTTGGAGTTATTTGATGTAAATACAGAACTCCTTTGATATAATGTAAGCTGAGTTCTCAAACTTGCACAAATAAGCACAGGGCTAGTAATGATCAAACTGAAACCAAAAAGGAAAAAAAAAGAATAGGAACTTAAAAGATAATTAGAAAGAGAAATTCCAATGCACGTACGGTAGCTTTTGTTGGATCCCACAAAAAGAATGTTGTGAAGAAGCGTGGCTCATTTCCTTCAGTGATTTTGTAGAGTGGAACTTTTGGAGACAAACCCTCCAGAGATGTGGCCATGTCTATGTAATTCTGCAAGAACTCAAGTAATCAATGAAATATATACTAAAAGTTAGAATATAATATCACCATAATCTGTCGAACCAGTACCTGGCCAAATTCAAAAGCACGTTGCTTTTCTTTGGAGTCTACGGACTGACCAACCCAAACAAACACTTCTGCATGTGTGTCGAGTATCAATATATCCTCAGTCAATAGATCATCTTGAGAAAAGTTGTACACTTCCTCAACCTGCCCACCAGAATATAAAAAATACGTACATACAAGCCACAGATACATCTACAGAAGGAAGTTTCAAATATAAGTCACGACTCACCTCAAATTTTGCTGGGAGGCCCATGTGATCGTCATGAAAACAAGTTAGAAAGGATAATTAGTTGATTCAACAATTCATAAAACCCAAATGTGTGTTTCACAAGAGAGAAAATTGATGCAGCTGAGGCAAAACTAACCAACAAGAAAGGCACCTTTAATAAATGAAAATGTGAACAAGTGAGGATCTCTGACAACCTCTGAAGAAACCTTTTTGTTGGTGTAACTTTGTTTTCCCCCAAGTGCAAACCAGAAGGCCGAGCTCTCGGTCCCTTCTTTAGCATGTTTTATTGCTACTCCAGGCTGAAATAACAAAATTATACTTGAATTGTTTGGGGAGTGGAAGAACTTTTAACTGCCGAACTGCATATTTTCATTAGGCATGCTAAAATGAAAAAATGTATATTTTCAAATAGGTTGTATAATTTTTTTCTTGGGTCACACTACGTAAAGAAAATGACACCAGACCCTCTGAAGTGAATTAATAAATTGCATGTGCCTAAAAAAAGGACAATGGAGATAATTAGCTGAAAAGAAGGCTAAGTTCGAATTTCGATAACGTCACCGAACTCTTTTAACATAGAATCAATATGAACAATTATAAAGAGCATTTAAATCGACTACAGTAATATCGCATTGACATCACATGCAATTTTTTGTCTTAAGAGAAAAATGAAATAGCAAAAATAATGTTGGCTCAACTTGCTAACTGGATAGGGAAAGTCGTCTGTAACTATATCGATCGTCAAAAGAGTCATCCAACTTGCTCATGCATGAACTTTTAGAACCATGGCATCTATAATATCTCACGAGACCATATGCCAAATCACAGCCTGAAGAATTCAACTTCCATCAAGGAGCTTACCTTCAAAAATTCGGCAACCTTTGCAGCTAATTGCTGCTGCTCAAAAGTACTTTGATTTCCATGCCACGTGAACATTGTTGAGCCAGATTGCAGAAGGAAACACTCGCTGGAGTTCAATGATGTTGCCACCTAAACAAGAATCATGTGTGAATATATAAAATGCTGTTAGTAACAAAGTTTCATTTAGCACCCTAGAAATGTCACACATATTTCAGGTTAATTATGTATCTGTTCATACTACTCTTCCATAAAGGTGGAAACAAGTGTTGTGTCTTCCAGCTCTCGATGCATATCCTAAACATCGACAAACTTTAAATTCAATCCAAGCTCTTTCTATGCTCTAAAAGGTTATCTATTCTGTTTACAGGAATAAATGGCTACAAGAATAATGCATCCTGGCTTGGTTCTCCATACTCCAAAATAGAAGCAGTAACATCTAATCCCCATAATCCAAAATAGCAGCAGCAACATCTAATCACCATACTCCAAAACAAACGCAGTAACATTATATGGAACAGATACGGAAGGACTAACCAATATGTCAAGGAAACAAATGTTTAGGAAAGATATGCCAAGGAAGCATATCGAGTTAGAAAATGTTCACAAGGGTACAAAGCCCACAGTTACACCATCCGATCTACAAAATTCGTGGAAGCCTGATCTCTGCAGTGAGCCAATGGCCTATAGAATATCTCATAGAATTGAGGTCCAAAAATGTCACCTAAATTTTCCATTTCTCTAGTGCATATTATCATCCCTAATAATTCATTCACATCTCTGCATATTTTCGGATAATATTTATATTCGCCAAAACAATGTATCTAAGGAGAACAATGTTTATAGATTAGAAGTTTTAGACCGAGACCAAAAATACTTTGAAGGGCAACAATAAGTGGAAATTCAACCACAACATACCGCATCAACTTGCTCTGTCTTATTGTTGTGAATGGAAGTTCCAGATATCCGAATCAGCGCAATAAAATCAGCCGTGTATGTCTCATCTGTCAAATCTCTGTCTGCTAATGATTTTTTGTAACCGGAGCTCAAACCACCCTAGGCAGAAATTCAACCAAATAATAAAATGTAATTACAACCCCTAAATTTAATCTAAGCATGGAATCACAGCGACCATAACTGAATAATAACGTAGATGGTGAAATGTGATGCATGCTTTAAACATGGTACCTTAAGGACCACCATAGGCTGAAAAAGTGCAACAAATTGTGGTGGCTCTTTACCTTGAAATATACGGCCCTGCAAGAAGCAACCATCATATGCAGGTCTTAATTGTCATATTACAAACTTGACTAGTGATGATACAATACCTGAACTGGTCTTCCCTTCAGTGAGTTACACATTGTATTAGCCAACCGAATAGCCATCTTTTGGTCTTCCTGGATTGTACAATTATGAAATAATGAAGAATCACTAATAAAAGTCACCTTTAAATAACACAATATACAATAAAGTGCATATTTATTTCTCTTGTTTATTACCTTATTGAATACTGCCTGCTAACTAATTTCATTTAAAAGCAATTCTATCTTGACCAACAAGACAATGTAATAGGTAGATAAAGTGACATGAGAATTCCCAAATGAAGAAAATTGGTTTTTGTTCAAGATCACAGAAACAAAGTATATGAGTTCAACATTTAAGAAATATATAGATAGTTTTCAGCATAGATAGAGAGCAAGAAAAATGGTGCATAATGATGCATCTGTAATTGCAGTACCATGATTCAGTAGCTTATTAATCCCTACAGGGTCAGAGTGAATGGTATACAGAATATTCTCAAACTGCAATGATGATGAAAAATATTTGAAGCATAGGATATGGCACAACTCCTAAGTCAATGTAGACGTACACAATCCAAGATCTACAATTTATTGAAACCCAAAGTTAAAAAGGTAATTACTGAATTACAACCTTTAAAAAATGTGCATAGGATAGATATGTCAAATAGAGGAAGCCATGCAATTTGGATGGCATGAAACTGGATAGCAGAGGTGAAGTTAAGATACTTTTGAAATTAAAATACTTTTGAAGTTAAGATACTTTCAAATCATTGACCATTTAGTCAGTAGTATGGCATTCCAAGTTAAAGGGATTTAAGATGACAAAGAGACCAAATTAAAGTGAATTAATCGACAGATGAATCAGACTAACAAAAATGTGTACCCAGCACCAAAAATATTACAATGATTTAATAGAGTTACTGAAGGATGCATCTAAGTTTCATTTCAGGAGGCAATTATGAGGGTGAAAACCAATTAAAAAGAAAAAAGAAAGCTTTAATTGAGATTACAGAAGGATGCTTCCAAGTTTCATTTCAGGCAGGCAATTATAAGGGTGAAAACCAATTAAAAAGAAAAATAAAGTTTTTCTTCTTGTTTGTGAGGGGAAAGCATTCATTTGCAGTCATTCTAAATCACATCATTTCACATCCAATCAAACATACCGTGTTTGTCTCATAGCCTACGAGCATAGCACTTGTTTTCAGGGAATAAAAAAAGAAAATAAAGCGGGAGATGAAGAAAAGAAGTAAAGCAGCGTCTGCATCATGTAATTAAAAGGAAAGAGACATTATGCAAATGATTTCAAACTCAATCGAGGAGACACTTAAATTACCTCAACACTGTCCTGCCCAAACCAGCAGCACAAGAAGTAATCTTCTTTCCTTTCACCTGAGTGATAGGTATAAAGCACTATGTAGCAGTCTCCACTATAAAATTTGCCAATGTCATCTTTACCTAAGGGAGTCTTGGCACTGCCATTAATGCACCATACCTGGAATTCAACAATAATAAGATTCTGAACCATTCCAATTTTAACAGCCTTTAAATTAAATAATTAGAAGTAACCACGAAAACAATTGATCGACTGAACCTCCATGTTTCCACCTCCTTCTAGCAAAGGTGGGACTTCCTCATTAGTGGGAGTGCTTTTTCCCATGCCCTTGATACCAACACCTTGTTGCTTCAACAAAGCTAGCAGTGCATAAAATAATATTTTTGTTATGCTAACCGTGAAATGTCCCAGTTTCACTCATAACTTGGGAAGACCTATGAGTGAAAAATTCCAGTTTCACTCATAACTTAGGAAGACTAACCCTACCTGCTACTTTTCCTCTTCCCTCCTCGGTACCAGGAGCTGTTGACCCAGATGGCCAAGAATCAAAGTTAGACTTAAATGCATGTGTCTCATAACCTTGGATGACTCGGGTTATCCTTGTTGATTTTGGCCGATTTTGGCTAGAAATAAATTCCTGGACATAAAATTTAGAATCAAAATCCATCTTTTTTATCAAGAGATGATAAAGAAATGTTATCTTTACCTCAGCTGCTTGACTAGCAGCTTTTCTCTCCTCCACTTGTGTTACTCGTCCAACCCAAACAAATACCTCAGACCCACGATCCAGTAAATAGCATTTGTTGTTTTCCAACATGGCTTTGGATAGTTCACTTCCTACAATCTTCACATCGCCATCTTCAATGCTGCGGAAACCGGAGATTAAAATCAGCACCTTATGTTTATGGATGCATGCATCATAAAACAACTAAATATTGATAAATGCTTATATTATACGGTTAATAAGCTCACATGAAGAGAAAAAAAAATATCCGGCCATAAAAGCAATTTAAAATAGATCATATAAAACAAAATGCATATTGAATTTAAAATTTAAATTATCTTTATTTAAATGAAAAATAAGCATCATAAAATATCAAGTAGCTTGATTTATGTTTTTCTTCAAGTGCAAAAAATCTCAAAGCCGTCTGCAGAATGATCTATAATCAATTAGGTGCGATATCTAAAGTGCAGAGGCCTATAGTGGAAAACAACTCGGTTAACCATTTCAAATATTGCATTGCTGCCTCAAAAGATAATGTAAGTCCATCTGATGCGTTTCTATAGCCAGAGCACAACAATAGCAAATATACTGCAGGCTGTCCTTCCTTCAATATCAGTCTACATTGATTATCTGCGAACATTTTTCCAGATACATAGAAATCCCTTGGCTTCACTTGTCAGTACAGTGGATTTGAAACTAGGACTACCACTCAACCCTACAACCTTAAGCAATCCCAAATAAGAGTATTTCAACATTTGACCCCTTGATTTCCAATCAAGGCCCTTACAATCAGGTTTGCCTGTTGAAGTTAATGTTGTGTGGCTTTTTTTTTTAATATGAAACTAAGCAAATTGTACAGCTGTGGGAAATATGTCCACAAAGGAAAATAGTTGTTAACATGACTAGATATGGCATAAATAACATCATTAACAACAGTTGATCATAGATGAAGCTAGCAGGGAATGAAATTCATTCAAACACCAACAAGAGCATAAAATAAGCATTTCAAGTGCAGTATCAATCTCGTAAAAGATTTGGCAGCACTATGCAGGCCTATTAATCTGTGTCAGTGAATAAACAACTGCAAAGAAACTCACCCAGAGGGGCAGAAATACTTTCTTATGTACTTCTATTAGAGTAACAAAAGTAAGGAATAATTTCAATATCCAATGGAAAAGAAAACCATGTGTACAGAAATAAGACACTGTAAACTCCCAACTGTCTAATCCCTGGACTACAAAGCATATGAAGCATTTTAAGCAAAAATTGATTATCTACTTCTCTTGATTTTCTCAAGCTCATGTATTCCCGCATTTTCAAATCCTACTCTAATCAGTAGTCCCCTCTTTTTTCCATCATCCTGTTGGAGTAATTTTAAGTTTAATTTTTTGCAATTCAATCATATGCCGAGTCCAAACTCCTCATGCTTTTATTCTCTATAATATTTTTTGCTTATTGGTTGGAAATTAAATAGGAATGAGGATAAGAAGTTCAATTAATGAGCTCCGATATGCTAAAATGGAAATGAGATAAGCATGTGCCTATTGTTAAGTTGAAAATCTTGATTGGCACAATAATAACTGGAGCAGGAGAGTCAAGTTCAATTAATCAGCTCCGGGTGGCAAGCTTTATTAAGATGCTTGAAAACCAACGCAACTACGCTACTGAGGCCCTTTCTTATTCTTAATTCCAATATTCTAGACATAATTATGGTAAACGTATGATGAATTTCTGCCATATTAGTGTTTCTGTGTATAATTAATATTGTAAAAAGCACCATGGCATGGATGCAATTACTCATAAGTACATTTCCGGTTAAACTAGCAAAAAAATCAGTAAGAAAGAAGAAATTATTAACTTAAATTATTGGGCAACCATTACTTTCAATAAAACAGACAACAGTATCAGTGCAACTCTCCAAGCATCAGTTCTGAAAGTACCTATAAAGTTTAGGAGGAGTGGTTTCAGGAGTAACATCATCTTCACTAGCTACCTTCTTTCCAATTGGAGCAAAACCACCAAAGAGGACCCAAAATTCACCTGAATCTGACTCTGTATCTAACTTTCCGTCATCTGGCATGGTATATATCATTTACACGCAAATAAGTGACAGTTCCGGACTATGAACCATAACGAAGCAAAATATGAATGACTATCAAAAAGGGGAAAAAATAGCATTGCAAAATCATAGTGGCATATTCCCCAATGTTTAAAAATACGGGGCGGCGCCTCGAGGCGGCCGGCCATTGAGGAGCGAGGCGGACCTCCTCGAGGCGGTGAGGCGGGCGCCTCGATCCGAACATCGGAAAAACAATCCAAAATACATTCATTTCTTCATAATTCATAGTATGTTCAAAAAACTATTGATAAGTAATCCAAAATACATTACTTTCTTCATAATTCATAGTATGTTCAAAAAATTATTGATAATTAATCCTCAAATAAGCTATCATTAGTGTCTAGCGGCATGAAGCTTGGGTCAAAATCTATGTCATCATCAGATGGGTCATCATCCAAAGAACCTCTTTCACTTGTATTGTCTTCATCCACTAATTGTGGAGTTTTCCCTTTCCTTAACAAATAACATAAAGTCGTATTATTTTTTAATTTGATTATATAAATTGCATTATTTGTACAAGATTAACTTACTTTGGTCTCTGCTCCTTTTTTGTGCAAGTGCTCTACTGCCACTCAGTTGTTCAATGGAACGACGACGTTTTGGAAGCCCAAAACGTCGTCGTTTCATTTTAGAAAATTTTTTTAAAAAAAAAAAAACCTCTGCTGGTGAGGCGGCCGCCTCAGGCCGCCTCACCCCGATTTTGCGTGAGGCGGCCTGAGGCGGCCGCCTCACCAGCAGAGAGGCGGGCGCCTCAGAAAAACCGCATAAGGCGGCCGCCTCGAGGCGCCGTAGCCTCGAGGCGCCGTCGCCGCGAGGCGGCGCCTCGAGGCGGCCGCCTCAACCGTTTTTTTAAACACTGATATTCCCTTACCAACAATTCCAACATCACACTTCCCATCATGATACTTTTCTTCAAAAACTGAATTACTTCTAAAGCCTTAGCCCTTTCCTGGATATTGGAATTTGCTCCATTGAACTGATAAATCTTATCCTTAGTGTCCAAGATAAACACATCATCATGATTTAGTGAAGACCTAGCAAAAGGAACCTGCAAAAGCAAAATGTGGATAATGATTTCTTGAACCACAGAATATTAAAATCCAAACTGGTAATAATTTTGCAAGTTTATGAGATGTACATATTTAGAGCATGCAATACCTGTTTCATTCTGACAACACGTTTTCCTTTGCATACATATAATCGTGTTTCAAACTCTTCTTCCTCAGTTTTTTTAAATCCAGATGCAACACCCCCCTCCAGTGGTATAATACAAGGCTTAAAATAGGACAAAAATTTGTCAGATTCATGGCCTTGAAGTTCCCTGTGCTGAACTGCACGCCCTCCAAGAACAGCATCAAGTTCAACAGTTTTAATAGCTGCTGTTCCAGCTTCATCCTGTGCCAAGTGGTTACAGCATTTTCATATCAAGTGTTCATTCTAAAGAAGCATAAATTTCAGGCCAGTAAAGATTTGAATGGAAAACAAAGATAAAAATCACTAAAAGCATACCTGACTTGTATCTTTTCCAATCCAGAAATGTATGTCATACAGATAAGCGCCTCCTTTGCCAGGTGTTGTCTACAGATATATGTATCACGAGTTGAATCTCTTTTATTAAATTAAAAAAAATTGTTGTTTTCATTTTCTTTTAGAACAATTGATAACTGTAAGATTGGTAGCCAGGAAAAGAAATTGGAGCCTACATCTTTAAGAAATTCTTGAGGAAGAGATGATAATGAACACATTGGATAAAATACTAATTAATTAATATCACTATTTATCATCAACCATTTTTTCACCATAAATTTTACAGATAGTGCATGTAGGATAGAAGGTAATAGAATGGCATATATTTCTGAGTTTGAAGATTTTAAAAATTACGGTAAGCACTTTAAAGTAAAGGGTAGGACAAATTCCCTGGAATCAAACTGACCTGCAATAGGAGTGGCTGGTTTAATCTAGCAAAATCGGTTTTTATTTTCTCAAAATACCTTTCAAGTTTCAACTCTTTCAGATTTGGACTGGCAGGTTCGATTTCTATTGAACAGAAACAATTTGCATTCAATCTAGTTCAGTAATGGCCAAAATGGAACTGAGCCGGACTGTCCCCACTCCTATTTATAATATTTACCTATGCCTTTTCATTTTGATGTCATAGAAATATTGTAGCTATTTGATTCCAGTAAATTATTGAACTTAAAACAATAAACGAAAAGTGAACTTATAAATTTTATTTTATTTTATGCTGACTAAGATACAATTATCTAAATTTTATTAAAGAAATGAAAGAAATAACTTCAATTTTTTTTCAATAAAACTATTGGTTATGTATGCGTTATATATGGTTGTGTATCATAAAAAATTATGAGCTATTCTATCTCTCACACAAATGTGATAATATCACTAACATACATTATGCATGAAAGAAAACAATAAAAACTCTTTTCTTAAACACGTGTATTGATAGTATGCTTCCCATCAGTTTTTCCCCCCTTTTTGCCTTGGAAATGTGGTCTTTATATTTTCTTAAAATTATTTTAATTTTAACAAAGATTAACAAAAAGTATATATAAAATTGAATGTTACAAGAAATAAATATAAAAATTTGGATTCGTTTTTCAGCATTCAAATACAGATACATACTCATTAAAAAAAAAAATATAGATACATACATAAATAACAAAAATGAAAAAAGAAAATGTAAGAAAGAGAGCAGTCAAGACTCATCTTACCTGCAAGATAATGTAGCAATCCCCCATATAGAATTTTCCATATTCAGATTTAGGCAAAGGTACCGGTTGAAAATTCTCAATTCGCCAAATTTCAGTACCGCTGTGTGTTGTTAAGTTTGACAATCTTAAATGGAAAAGCAATGCATGCCAACATTCAACAAATTAATAAGAAAATTCACATATGAGCACAACTCAAGTCCAGGTCACGGTATATAACACTTTGTAAGCAAATAAGTATGAGGTTACTAAGAAAGGTTTTAATTTTACACTTCCTATGCATTCTCTCTCCCACGTGTTTGTGTGAATGAGTCTACTAGTTCTTAAATTAAGAAGTTCTTAGTCATATAAGGATACACTCTCTGACCTGCTCCTTGAAATGCAGGATCCAAAGATTTTGCAGAGGTAGACATGTTCGAAGATCCTTCTTTATTACTGTTATTCTAATCACAAATAGAATAGAGACTCGAGGATTTTGCTACCTTGAAATTGCAAAAAACTCACTGCAACAGAGAAACTATGAGAGATTACAAGAGGATCAAGAAAATGTAAATAACTAAATACCGCAACTTAGGATCAATAATTAAAATGCGTGATTAAAAATGTCACAATCTAAATTAACATATCACATTGAAACAATCATACTGGTGGACAATTTATGTTTCTTCCCTGTATAATAGGTAATCAAATTACAAACAGAAAATACACAAATCTATCTTGCTTATATTGTGGCAACCATCACTGGAAGAAAAATAAAGGAGTAATGGAAATACTGTACTTTCAAATGTAAGATAAAGTGAAAAATGCACTATCTTATTATCCATTTTCTTTTTTCTTTTTCGATAAGATCATAATTTATCTAATTTCAAGGCTAGCTACCTAATCAAAAATAATATAATATGTTCAGAGTGATAAGTGTAAATTTTAACGCACAGCTTCAGTAATATATACCTAATTTACATTTTCAAGCACTTTATTCTCAGAAACAGTTTAAGCTCTCCTTTTTCACAGGATCGTTAGCTAATGTTATGAGATTGAAACTAGCTCTCTAGGTCCTTTTAATGGCAAGTCAAGCTGATTTTTGCATCGTCCATAACTACAGGATCATCCCTTCAAGTTTGAGCCGAATGGCAATCTGACTTCCCCCACAGAAATTCTCACTAGATCCTTTAAGTGACAAAATAATCAAATGTCATCATCAATTCATATCAAGTTACAAAAACTTTGTAAAGCTAAGCACATGCATCAAGTCTTTGATACTCTCAAAGAGAAAACGAATAGGACAAACTTTCATCCTGTAGACAAGAACCTTAAAGCACATGTCCACTTTGATGCCTTAAGGACAACAAAATTATTCATTCCCTCATCTTTCTTCTTTCCGTTATTCTGGTATATGTAAGATTTAAGGGAAATTCCATAAATCACACAAAGTTATATTGTCCTAAGATGTTCTTAACTTCCACTATTCCTAGCTGCATTACCAAATCTCTACAACATGGAATCACTTGTTTATTTCGAAATCCTTCAAACTAATTTTGAATTCTCGTAGTATAGGTCCAGAGATCATATAATATTCCAAAAGTCCTCACTTAACAAATCCAAATTTAGTTTGACAAATTATATAAATAATAAGTTTCCACAAGTTGACCCCCAAGTAAGTTTGAGGTTTCTGCAAAAATGTACCTAAACCACAAGGTGCTAATTGGATATGCAAAGACAACTTGTCAGCCAGCATACTCTGTCCTTTTCTACCGGAAATCTGGCAAGCTTACATTAAAAGACTACAAATGCTAAAGGATCTTAAATTCTCATGTATAAAAAATGAGCACATTTATGTTTATATATATCTATATATTCCTGGATGTTTGATGATTTTTCATGAATATACTATTCAATGGAATATACAGACTACAGTTCATAACAAGAATCGCCAATGCCACACCCCCAAGTAGTCTAATTTCCCAAGTAAAAATAGAACATAGCATGCAAGATTCCCGAAGTGCGAAGTCCCTTGGCAATCATGTAAAATCTTAAGAAGACCCTCAATCAGTATTTCATTGATTCACGATATCCCCAAATCCAACTATTCAAAACGATATCCCCAAATCCAACTATTCAAAAAGATACCCAAATCCAACTATTCAAGAGCAATCCTCTCAAAGCATTCCATTTATCTTAAAACTTTTCACTATTTTAAACAGCAATAGTATTGAAGCACTAGGCTCATCAATCAGCAATCACAATTGGCCCTTCTGATGCATTCAAAAATTCAACTGATTTTGTTGCAAAATTTAGCTCAAAAGTAAGATCATTAAGCTCCCACCGAAGTAACAAATCTCATCGTTTCCACAACTATAGCATAATAGAATCATCTAAGTCGAAATGGTATAAACATACAAAGAGATCAAAAGGTGTTATTAATGAACAACAAGCAAAAATTGAAAATCATGACAACAAACAATTAAACAACCAAAAATTATCACCAGCTCAGATCAAAAAGTGTAATTAATGAACAACAACAAACCAACAAAAAATGAAAATCATCAAGAAGCCGAAAGACAACAAACAAGCAAACAACTAAAACTTCAAATTACCAGATCAAAACATATATAACATAAACAAAAAACAACCCACTAAAAATAAAACAAAATAAAAAATACCCAGATCAACAAACAGCAAAAGAAATCAGAGAGAGAGAGAAAAAAAAAAAAAAAAAAGTACCTGAAAAAGATAGATCTCTATGTGTGTGATGGTTATGATAGGTTTTGGGGAAAAAAAGACGAGCTGGCAATAAAGATACTGGGAAAAAGAGAAAGAAAAGTGAACAATTGAGGACGTTGTGTGTGTATGTGTTGCGGGTTATGGGCTCTCTCTCTCTCACTCCCAATCTTTTTTTTTTTTTTTTTTGTGGGGAGGGGAGGGAGGGGGGGCTTTTGAGAATTGTAATTCAGAAGAAAGAGAGGGAAAGGGGGAAAATGAATTGGGATGATGATGATGATGATGATGTGAAAAGAGGAGAGTTATTTGACAGAATTATGGATAGAGAGAGTTTGTACAGACAAAAGTCGTTATTTTAAGCCAAAAAGATCCGGTGACGACGGCACCGTCCAGGTTGGCTTTCTTTTGCTTAAATGGACTTCTTTCTCTTTCTCTCTCTCTCTCTTTAAGACCCTCTTTATTAAAAATACACCCTTCATCTAATTTTATTTACCAATCCATCTTATTGTCCACCAATCCGTTAATAAAAATAATTAATTGTAGTTATCAATCATATACTCAAAATTTGTACACTTATGCGTTTAATTGAGCGTTGATGGAGTTTTAACGTTAACGTTGCGCTAACGTTCACACTAATTTTTAACATTTCATCAAACGGGTAAGTTAAGATTAATGTTAACGCTCACAAAATTATAATCTCACAATATGATATTATTATAACTTATATTCTCTAACAATACTTTCTATCAAACGCACCCTTAAATGCACTAAAGAACAAAATTAGAAAAATTATATATTTTTGACAATGTGATATTCTTGATGTATATTACTGATAATATACCTTTATTTTTTTTCACAATTAAAAAATAACATATTGATCCTTAAGTTTTAAATTTTATCAATTAAATATATAATTTGTTTATTTGAATCAAATAGGTCTCTATCTCTATTTCAAATAGCTAGACTACACATGTGATGTTTTAATTTTTGACCATATGTTATGACAAGAATTTGGTTTAGGGTGGCAAAACGAATTGACGAATCGAATTTATATTGAATTATAAATGAATCGAATCCTAAACGAATCAAATCAAATGTGATGGATTCATATTCTATTCATTTATAAAACGAATCATAATATCAGGATTCGTATTCGATTCGTTTATTAAACAAATCAAATATGAATATTAGCTTAATCATAATATTATTCAATAATATAAATTACTATAATTTATTTACATTAATTCTTTATAAATATACACATATAAAATACGTAATTAATATACTTACTAAAAATAGTTCACCGAATATAGATAATATATTTTTTCAATGATAATTAGTCATAATTCCTTGAATCTTAATTGAAAAATAACAATAACTAGTAAAAGAAAATAATAAAACGAATCATAAATGAATAAATGAGCTTAAATTCGTATTTGATTCGTTTAATAAACGAACCGAATTGAATTGACTCATTTATTAAACAAATCTATTTTTTCAAATATGTATTCGCTCTAAAGCGAATCGAATCGAATCGAATCGAATCGAATTGAACGAATAAATGAATCTAGGTTGTCCTACAAGTGTATATATTTACATCTTGGGGATGTTAAGAAAGTGATGAGGGCTTTGGCTACTACAGTGTAACGGGCTTAACTTGAATCACATAATACAAATCATATCCTTAAATGCCTCGTATTCTCTGGATGCTTGAAAGAAACGGAGAGTGAACATTTGTTCCTGCAAAGGCACCACCACATTCCTTAGATTCTCAAGTATGTCTCTAGCATCCGCAAGGCCATATCACAAATTTTTTTTTTTTTTTTAAATCTATAATTGTTCAATTACACCAATTTTTTTCCTTTTTTTCTTAAAAGCATATTGATTTATTTTGTCCCTAAGGGGCGTGATTGGGTGGTATAAGGTTCAGGATCTGATCTTGAAGTTTTGGGTTCGAATCCATGAAATGCGTTTCTTGTAAGAGCCTGAGACAATCAGGAGTTTACCTGCTACCCTTAAGCTCGGAAGGGGTAGTTTGGCGACGAGATTTCCAACGATTCCAAAAAAAAAAAAAACATCTTAATTTCCTTTTTCTTCTCTTTTTTCAAATAAATCACAAAATGTGTCTTAATATCCTTATTCCAATACAAAAAAAAAAAAAAAAAAAAAAAAAAATCTAGTCGACTAATTGGTATCCACACAATATGTTTTGGTTCAATTAAAAGAAAATAATAGTGTTTAATTTTTAAGAGGATGTAATTCTTTTTTATTTTGTTTGAATAAAAAGTCTATTATTATATATATTTTTCCCAAAAGACCTAAATATTTAATGCAATATTCAATTCGTGATTCAAAAAATTATATGCAAAAAATAAATGATTAGTCAAAGGTTTATTTACTTTTGACAATTTGGATAAAAATCTTGAAGGTGGTAATAGAAACAACCTTTTACTATTTTTTTCATATTTAAACAAATATTCTGAAAAATGACTGAAAGTCTCAAAATGCAAGCAACTAAAATTAGATTAACTTGTAGATTCATTGCTTTATAATAGAAATTATGTTCTATTATTTATATTCCTTAATTTATTTTTTGTTAGTGGCAGTCATTTTTTTACTAATGAAAGAGCAACCAATTTCCTGTTGTTGCTTGAAAAAGACCATTCAATTCTCTATTGATAAAGGTGAAGTGGGGCTGGGATAAATGTGCAAGAATTAAATGCTCATGGGCAAAAGTAATTTTTATGTTATTTTCGAAAATAAAATTTTCTTACAAGTTTTTAGATATATATATATATATATATTCATATTTTTACTCTGATATCGGATTTAGGCGATTCAAGATCCAGATAAAAGAATACTCAAATATCTACAACTTTGATATTTACAAGTTTTCTAGGTCTGAGGTTTATATATATATATATATAAAAGGTGGGAAATGACATTGACCTTTCGGTGGATTGTCACTTCCCACAAAACATGCAAATTGTAATTTTGTAATTTTGCATGGAGGGTGATGAGCCCTCTACTATAAATAGAGGTGCTCAGTACCTTAGAAAATCAGCATGAATTCCATAATTATCTCTGAAAAATTGTGGAGATCTAGCTCTTGTGTGTTTTATTTTTCAAGCTTTGTTATAATTTCTTTTTTTCCTTTCAATAATAAAATTATGCATGTTTTTATTCAAATCATGAGTAGCTAATTTCATCTTGGTGAGTTAAAGGGTGAAGCTTTTAATATGAGAATATAAATTAATCTTACACATATTATAATATATGAATTGTAATCTAAAGACGAATATTTAATTTAAATCTGAATTAATTATTGACAAACTTTGTTACCGTCTATATGGCTTGTTTTATTTATTTAGCATAATTGAGTACCTAACTGAACTTATTATAGATAAATGTCATCACCGCCTTTATGACTGGTTTTATATGTTTTGGCATAATTAATTCCTGAAATAAATTAATTGGGTAATAATGACAATTTATATATTATAAAAAGTAAGATTTCTAAATTTGAAATATTAAAAGTGGATCTATTAACCCCAACATTTTATTTTATTGTTGCAGTCCAATTTAAAATTATCAATCACTTCAAACAATTCAATCTTTTATATTTTTCACTAGAATTATTATTTTATTTTACTAAATTTATTCCTTGTGTTTCGACCCCGGACTTACTAGGTTATTTTATTACTTCGACACTCTTATACTTGGGAGTAAAGAACCACTTTTTGAGTGTGTCAAGAATTTCCTACAATCCCCTATAATTATCTAAATATTATTGCAGACATTTAAGAGAGTTTTAGTGAAATAAAATTACATCGGAATTGGTAGTTTTCACCATGAATCTTTCCTAGTGAATAACAATCGGATTTACTTGGCGAACCAGTGACCCATAGTCTTGAATTGTTCCACTGTTGATGTAAACCAAGACAATAGCCATCACACAGCTTAACTTCGACCATTTCCCGTTCTACGGTTGTGTTCAATTCGGCCAAGAATATCGGTCCTAACTTTATCAAGTACTTTAAAAAATCCAATCTTACAATTCTCATGGAAGTGACATCACTTCTTACTTGAAATAAGTGATCTACTATGAAAAACAATATGTCTTTACTCCAATTAGGACTCTTCTCATAATATAGTGATCATTGAAAGCCTTATCTTATCCTGACCTTGACAGACAGCACTCTGCATCATTATAAGAATGGGTTAGAGTATAGGATTTTATAATGCTTGTTTTGAATTACACAAAATTTCATAAGCGCTAAAATAAATATAAAATAAAATAAAAAATCTAAATTAAAGTTAAGGTTACTTGGTAATAGTATTAACGTGAAAAAATTAAACAATCTCCGACAACGGCGTCAAAAACTTGTTGTGAGATTATCGTATCGCAAGTATACGGTGTCAAGTTTTAGTAAAAAATAAGTAGGAGTGTTGAACCCACAGAGATTGAAATCAAACTCACACTAAGTACTATAATTAATAAACTCAACTTTATTTAGCAAATTTATAGCAAAATCGGGCCATATTCTAAAGTCAGCTTGCGCGTCTCAATACTGATCAGCGGGTTGCGACACATTGTAGTGAAAATTCAAGTTAGAGCCTTAATTTTTACGTGCTTCATGACGCCTGATTGAGAGTGTTAGTCTCTAAGAACATCCCAAGATCATTTAAGCAATGAAATCATGTGAATACTAAAGTAAGAATGGCGAAATCATACTTACAATGAACGGATGTTGGATGCGTTGAACACAAAAATTTCCTCATTAAAGTTTCGGCCAAGGTCTCATTTGAATGTGAAATCCAAGCTCCAAGCTTTGTTGTTGATTCCAAGCTCGAGAATTGGTTTCCCTATCACCTCGAATGATTCCTTTGGTGCGCTAGCACTTAGAAAAAATTGCAACAATTCTTTCTTGTTCTTGATGGAGCTCACGGCAATGGAGCTAAAGGGGAGAGAGGGAGAGTTTTCAATTTCTTTTGTTTTTGTTTTCTAAAAACTTATGCAAAAGTCTTTCATAAATTTGCTATATGAAAAATTTGGCATTCAATGCCTCCATCTACTCCCATCATGATTAGTGACTGGTTTTCAATCACAAAAAGGTGACATGACTTCTATCACTAAAGTGACAGGCGATGTGACTTGCGATGTGACTTGTGGGCCCCACTTTAATTCAAAATCTGAGTGGGCCCGCAAACACATTCCGGGCTTAGGTTTGTTAATTCCGAATTAATGAATTTTCCGTTGTGACGTAATTAAATCAAATTTAATTAAATAATCATGCCTAGCAAAATTACTATTCACATCGCTCGCGAATTAATTCTAAATCAATTCGTTAGCCCGAATTAAAATCCAATTTTAATTCCGCGTCGAAATCTAATTTCGTTTAATATATCGAATATATCATTTGATCGATTAATTCCAAATTAATCGTTCTCTCTCTTCAAATAGAATTTTATCCCAGATAAATTCTCGCTGTAATTAATCCTAGATTAATTATATTCGAATCATACGTCATCGGTGAATCTTCGGGAAGCGACCCATGAGATCCCTGGATATGTTGGCAGTAAATCCGGTCGTCGGACTATCCGAACACGTACGTATCTTGTACTACGTTTTTACCAATTTACGAGACATGGTTGGCTTCTAGCAAAGCACCGTGCCTACCCAATTCTCCAGAAATATTCTTAAATGAATATATAATCTATGTCAGGCGTAGTATACGTATTATTGCGTATTTCGATCCAGTATCGGATGTTACATGCAAGACCTAGGGCTAGAATAGTGTCTGCCCTGTAAGAAGCATATATAGGATCACAAGCAACTAGTCTATTTAATCGGATAATCATGACCTTGTCATATTATTCTGATGGTTGCAACCAATTAGAGTACTAGTTCTCTATCCATGCGTGATCATCATCTCCATATAACTGAAGTGATACTTTCATCTTGACATCACACCCAATACACTACGATTCTCAATAAACCCAGAAGAGGCGTACACAGAACCTGTTAAAGTCCTGGACGACCAAAACCAAAGCGTATTGATTGTCACAAGTACTAGCGATGCAAGTCTCAAGTTAAGACCAAATACACATACCCTGATGCGGATTCCCATAGACATATAGTCATACTACCAATGGGATTCCGCGGGGTCTATCCAGAGCGAAGCTGTTTCCGTACCATCGGTAAACACAACCTCCTATCGCACTTGCATAAGTATCCAATACTTAAACATATGATAACTATGTTGTTACGCTTCCATAACACGCACAAGTGCAATACTAGTCTATTCCGCATTATCGATGTCCAGTCTCGATAATACTACGACTAGGGATATTTAATGATTAAACCTTTATGGATTGATATTGTCTCATATCTTATAATCCGGAACTAATCATAGGAACTTTTATCATTTATATATTTAAGTAATCAAATTACAAAATGATAAAATATAATTTTCATTGTCACATAGTTAATTTGTACAAAAACCACAATGTCTTTTACAAATAGTGACGTGATGCTTGCTTCAATCCATAAATGGATCGATTTAACTTACAAACCTTGTTTGTAAGTCTTGGTACGACAAAACCGTCAGGCTGTTGCATATAAAAATCCTCCAAAAGGCTTCCGTTAAGGAAAGCGGTTTTGACGTTCATATGCCATATCTCGTAATCAAAATATGTAGCAATAGCAAACATAATCCGAATGGATTTAATCATGGCAACGGGTGAAAAAGTTTCGTCGTAATCGACACCATGTCGTTGACGATACTCTTTCGCTACAAGTCTAGCTTTGTACGTTTGTATGTTGCCATCCATGTCGGTCTTCCTCTTGAAGACCCATTTGCAACCAATAGGCTTTACGCCTTCTGGTGCATCAACCAGTGTCCAAACTTGGTTGGTGTCCATGGAATCCATTTCGGAATTCATGGCATCTTGCCATAAACCAGAGTCGATACCTTGTATCGCTTCCTCATACGTAGCCGGCTCGTCTTCCTCAATAAGATTAATATCCACATGAGGTGAGATCAGAAACCCATACCTCTCAGGTTATTTTCTGACTCTCTCCGACCTATGCGGTTCTTGTGTATTCGAAGATTGTGGTACAGTCTCATCCCTGATGGACTGTTCATGTTCCGTTAAGGATTCTGTGCCAGGAACAGTATCACTCTGATTTTTATCGAGTTCTACTTTCCTCTCACTGATCACTGCATCTAGGAATTCATTCTCAAGGAAAACCGCATGTAGAGCAACAAATACTTTGTTCTCTTGTGGGTGATATAAGTAATATCCTTTGGTTTCCCTAGAATATCCTACAAATAGGTATTTATCTGATTTGGGTTCAAGTTTGGTACCTTCCAAACGTTTGACGTATGCCCAGCAACACCAAATCTTCAAGAATGAGAAACCCGGTTTTTTTCCTGTCCATATTTCATATGGAGTCTGTTGAACAGACTTTGACGGAACCTTATTCAAAATAAGTATTGCATTGTTCAATGCATATCCCTAGAAGGAAATAGGTAGCTTTGTGCGACTCATCATAGACCTTACCATGTCTAACAAAGTTCGATTTCTCCGTTTAGACACATTGTTTAATTGCGGTGTTCCGGGAGGGGTCCACTGTGAAAGAATACCATATTCTTTCAAGTTATCAACAAACTCATTGCTTAAGTATTCGCCACCACGGTCTGACCGTAATGTCTTAATACTTTTTTCGGTCTGTTTTTCTACTTCTTGTCGAAACTCTTTGAATTTCTCAAAAGTTTCCGACTTGTGTCTCATAAGATACACATAACCATAACGCGATACATCATCCGTAAAGGTTACGAAGTATTCATATCCACCTCTAGCCTGGCTAGACATGGGCCCACATACGTCACTATGAACGAGGGCTAACAGTTCGGTGGCACTTGCACCTTTACCGCTAAAAGGTGACTTAGGCATTTTGCCTAATAAACAAGATTTGCAGACGTCATATGAATTTGGATCAAATCCATCCAAGTATCCACTCTTCGAAAGTGTGGATATACATGTCTTGTTTATGTGTCCCAGACGACAATGCCACATATAAGTTTCATCTTTGTTACTTACTTTAAGCCTTTTGTTTGTTACATTATATATTTGAGTATTCATATTCAAAATATAAAGACCATTATTTACATCAGCAGTGCAAATTTCCATATCATTTTTATATATAAAACACTCAGTGTTTCTAAATATAAAAGTATACCCATATTGGGCTAACATAGATACAGAAATAATATTCCTAGTCAAACTAGGTACATAATAACAGTCTGTAAGTTTAAGTACATGCCCCGAGGGCAGTTCCAAAACAAAAGTGCCAACTGCTAAAACGGCGACTCGTGTCCCATTTCCAACGCGGAGGTCAATCTCTCATGAGGCTAGTCTCCTGCTAATCTGCAGATCTTGCACATCAGTACATATATGAGTACCACAACCAGAATAAAAAATCTAATTTTTAAAACTAGTAGTAGACATGTTTATTTCTATAACAAACATACATAAAGCCGATGTCTTACCCGCTTTGATTTCCTTCATGTGTGCCTTGTACTCGCGGCAGTCACGCTTCCAGTGACCCCGCTTCCCGCACTGTAGACATATATCTTGGGATTTGTCATTGCCCTTCCCAGAAGGTTTTGACGATTTGGCCTTGCTTTTCTTCTTCTCCTTCTTCTTTACACCTCCAGTCGCCTTGGGCCAAGTCCTCAGAGTCTGAGATGTCGAAGCAAAGTGCGCCTCGCGCTTCTTGCCCTTTAGGAGCTCTTTTTCTGCTTCGTGCAGTGTGGACATCAACTCTCCAAGAGTTTGGTCTTGGTTCAACATATTGTATTTCATGATGAACCCACTCCAAGTGTCGGGGAGAGACTGTAGGATCAAATCTACTGAAGTCTCAGCCTCGAAGACGATGCACATCTTTCCGAGCTGCTCAATGTCAGCAATCATCTGTGACACATGGTGCTCAACAGACGTACCCGCTGACATGCGAGCGCGGGAGAGCTTCTTCTGCAACTCATATCTTTACGATATAAGATTAGATCGGTGAAGATCATGCAACTTCGCCATCATCTCATATGGATCCAATCCCTTGTTTTGACGATGGAATTACAGAGTCATAGCAACAAGCATTACCGATTGAGCAGTCGCGTTGTCATCGCTATGAGTCTTCCAAAGCTCTAGCTCAAACAACTGATCAGGTCGGGGCTTAGGCCCAAGAGGCCTCTCTATAATGTAGAGTAACTTCTCGGATCCCAGGACAATCCTGAGATTCATGTCCCAATCTTGAAAGTTTGTGCCATTAAAGACATTATCGCCCATGACAATATCCCTAATGTTTAACTTTCTTGTCATCTTAATCGCAATAGTCAAACTATTCGATTAACGATGTATGGGTACAGTCTAACTGTTACAAGAAAAATAATAAAATATTAGTCCAACTAATAATATAATTGACGAAATAATTTGAAAGCTCGTAAAGCTAAGTATTTGAACGAAATTACAAATTCAATACTAGCCTCCCACTATTTTTCGGCGAGCCTCTAACCCTCTGTTGAGTACTCGGGAAACCTAGTTTCCTAGTGGGCTAGGATCCCGTTAAATACACACAACCTTGACTTTGGCCAACAAGCTGTATGATATTTAACTAGGTAGATCTCTAAGATCAATTGGATCTCATCCAATTCCTAGATCCGGTAGGTGGACCTCCAAGTCCGAAACATATATACAATATATATGCCAATATATCCAATATATTTTCCTAACTTTTTTCCTCTGAATCAACTAAGCCTTGGCTTTGGCACAACAAGCTTAATGATTCCAGTTAAGCGAAACCCATTTACTTTGGAAAGCTTCGTAATCGATGTCGATGGACAAGAAGTAATCTTGACTTTGGCCAACAAATCACAACTTGGACAAGACATACGATATGGAACAAAGCCTTCATGATTCAAACACATTCGCGATGGACAAAGGTCTTGACTTTGGCCAACAAACCAGTGCCAATCTTGGATCTTGAGTAAGAATCACTCCATGGAAGGAAAACACTTAATATTTATTGAGGGTTTTTCGCGTAAATTGGCAACCAATTTATTATCTTTGTTAGGTCTCATCATACACCCTTAAGCATGCATTCTAAAAGCATAATAAGGCGCGGTAAATAAATTAATAATGATATGCGGATGGATATCTCACAGATTGTTCCTAGAACAAATCACTCAATTTCCTCTCCCCGGTTAGCACTATTCTAACTTCTACCCAATTACATAATACAATTAAAGAAACCTCATTAACATTGAGGGGAATTAGGTGAGAAGAGAATTACAAAGAATCGAGAGAGATAAGGCTGGGCACGCAGGTCCAATTTAATAAATACTAAATTTACAACAATTTCCAAAAGTGTCATTTCCCTTCTAATATCCATCTGATATACATTATTCATTCAACGCATCCATGTATTCACACAAAGCATGTTATTCAATCAATCTAATCCAATTAATTAATCTTTGAATAAAGTGATCATCCAATGTTCAAACAACGATTTGATTTGCGCGAGTCCAACTCGTTTAAGAATAAGTACTCAAAGTACGAATTCTTGAATTATATCGAACTACAATTTAAATCTAATTTAATTCGTATTCAATACTAATTCTATATTTAATTCCAAATTAAATAACTACACTTTTAATGCGCCTTTACGACTTAGATTCCAAATCTAATCTAAATGGGTCTCAAAGCCCAATTAACATCCAATGTCATTTAATTAAAATCCAATGGGCTTTCAATTAATTTCTTAAGGCATGGACTTTGGTCAATATGGGTCAAACCCAAATACCAAAGCCCAATTAAGGAATCACCTTATTTGCCAAGAAACCAATTTCGGCCCATTTGGCCAAATTAAACATAAAATGCCCATTCGTTATATTTGGACTTAATGAAATGGTTTAGGCCCAATTTGGATCCAATCCAATTGACCTAAACCAACTTGGCCCAACTAAGCCCATTAGGCCCAAATGCAACATTTTAAGCCCAATTCTAAATTAAGCCCAATTAATCAAATTCTAAAATTCCAAATTTCATAATTTAATTAATTAAAGTGTATAACCACGATTAACCTTTTAAATTAAGATTTCCAAAATACTAATCTAATCAATTAATCATGCTTATCCATCATCAATACATGTCCAACATTATTGAAACAAAAATCATCTCATTCCATGCTTTGAAGCTCACGGCATTTGTATGGATTTTATATCTGATTCTGATTTCAATCCGATTGAATCTTAAATCAATATATCCATGTCTTTCAATTCATCCAATGATAAAAAAAAAACAAAAAATACCATGACTTTATGGGAGCATGTACATTCGACCAAGCCTAGCATTTTGAGCAAAATTAATCCAATTAAATTTTTTTTTTTAAATTGATCATGCATAACTCTAAGTTATCAACATACAAGCATACTCAAACAAACAATTTGATTAAAACATGCTCAAATCAAAAATACCCAAATTTTAGTATATAAACCCTAATCAAATTTCATGCTCATCAAGGCTCATAATACCATTGTTGGTCTCTAAGAACATTTTAAGATCATTTAAGCAATGAAATCATGTGAATACTAAAGTAAGAATGGAGGAATCATACTTACAATGAACGAATATTGGATGCGTTGAACACAAAAATTTCCTCCTTGAAGTTTCGGTCAAGGTCTCATTTGAATGTGAAATCCAAGCTCCAAGCTTTGTTGTTGATTCCAAGCTCAAGGATTGCTTTCCCTATCACCTTGAATGATTCCTTTGGTGTGCTAGCACTTAGAAAAAATTGCAACAATTCTTTCTTGTTCTTGATGAAGCTCACGGCAATGGAGCTAAAGGGGAGAGAGATAGAGTTTTCAATTTCTTTTGTTTTTGTTTTCTAAAAACTTATGCAAACGTCTTTCACAAATTTGGTATATGAAAAATTTGGCATTCAATGCCTCCATCTACTCCTATCATGAATAGGGACTGGTTGTCAATCACAAAAAGGTGACATGAATTCTATCACTAAAGTGACAGGCGATGTGACTTACGATGTGACTTGTGGGCCCCACTTTAATTCAAAATCCGAGTGGGCCCGTAAACACATTCCGGGCTTGGGTTCGTTAATTCCGAATTAACGAATTTTCTATTGCGACGTAATTAAATCAAATTTAATTAAATAACCATACATAGCAAAATCACTATTCACATCGCTCGCGAATTAATTCTAAATCAATTCGTTAGCCCGAATTAAAATCCATATTTAATTCTGCGTCGAAATCTAATTTCGTTTAATATATCGAATATATCATTTGATCGATTAATTCCAAATTAATCGTTCTCTCTCTTCAAATAGAATTTGATCCCAGATAAATTCTCGCCCTAATTAATCCTAGATTAATTATGTTCGAATCATATGTCATCGGTGAATCTTCGGGAAGCGACCCATGAGATCCCTGGATATGTTGGCAGTAAATCCGGTCGTCGGACTATCCGAACACGTACGTATCTTGTACTACGTTTTTACCAATTTACGAGACATGGTTGGCTTCTAGCAAAGCACCGTGCCTACCCAATTCTCCAGAAATATTCTTAAAGGAATATATAATCTATGTCAGGCGTAGTATACGTATTATTGCGTATTTCGATCCAGTATCGGATGTCACATGCAAGGCCTAGGGCTAGAATAGCATATATCAGATCACAAGTAACTAGTCTCTTTAATCGGATAATCATTACCTTGTCATATTATCCTGATGGTTGCAACCAATTAGAGTACTAGTTCTGTATCCATGCGTGATCATCATCTCCATATAACTGAAGTGATACTTCCGTCTTGACATCACACCCAATACACTACGATTCTCAATAAACCCAGAAGAGGCGTACACAGAACCTGTTAAAGTCTTGGACGACCAAAACTAAAGCGTATTGATTGTCATAAGTACTAGCGATGCAAGTCTCAAGTTAAGACCAAATACATCTACCCTGATGCGGATTCTCATAGACACATAATCATAACTACCAATGAGATTCTGCGGGGTCTATCCAGAGCGAAGCTGTTTCCGTACCATCGGTAAACACAACCTCCTATCGCACTTGCATAAGTATCCAATACTTAAATATATGAGAACTATGTTGTTATATTTCCATAACACGCACAAGTGCAATATTAGTCTATTCCGCATTATCGATGTCCAGTCTCGATAATACTACGACTAGAGATATTTAATGATCAAACCTTTATGGATTGATATTGTCTCATATCTTATAATCTGGAACTAATCATAGGGACTTTTATCATTTATATATTTAAGTAATCAAATTACAAAATGATAAAATGTAATTTCCATTGTTACATAGTTAATTTGTAAAAAAACCACAACGTCTTTTACAAATAGTGACGCTATGGGTCATAGTTGTCTAACAGTGAGGAGCCAGTGTCTCAACGTCGAGCTCTACGCGTCGCGACACGGACGCGATTCCTGATGCGTGAAGAACTCTTTTTTCTTAATAAGGAAAGCTCACATGACCTTCTATATAAACATAAGCTCATCCAAAACCTAGAAAGAAGACTCATAACATACCTTTGGAGCCTCAAAGATATAGAAGATCGTCTAGAGTAAATCAAGAACGAATTTCTCAACCGGTACTGGAGATTGGAGCCGAAGACTGCAAACGCGAATTTTTTCTTCCATTCCTTCTCCAGTTTATCTTTATGAGATCATGTTTTGTAATAATGATTAGCATGTGTATATTGAACATTATGAGTAACTAAATCATTAATCTAAGTTATAATGGATCCTGAGCACATTGTTTAATTAATTGGCATATATTTAATTCATTTGGGTGTGTTATTGGATTGTTTATTATTCTCTATTTTATTTGCATGTTCTATTGCTTGATCACCAATAGAATAGTGTGGTAAATCCTTAGGAACTCGATAGAGAAAATTTGAGTTAGTCTTGGGAATAATAGCGCATTATCTAATTCTCTGAATAGTTTTTTGTACATGATAGACATATACATGTAGAATGAATGGAGAAAAGTTGGTTCTTAGAATATTTTACCTTGTGGGAGATCAAGAAAGTTTGGAGGATAAAGTTTTAATAGAGTCAGTGAAAGAAAAAAGCACGGTGAATTTGAATTCACAGATAGTTATTAAGGTTGATGAAGCGGTTGTATGTGGAGGACGCAAGACAAATATACAGGAATACCACTACAATATAACTGCAATGTATCATCAATTTGACATCACGCTCAACCTCGATATAACTCATCCAAAACCACTAGAATCCACTCTCATCCAAACAGAAAATGAAAGAGCATTCAGTGCATGCAACTTCTGTAGCCATTAATAAAAGCAAACAAGTATGGGTGAGAGTGTCAGATCACGGGGTGAAGGCCGATGCAACTCAGTCCACGTATATACTACTGCATAAAAGGAAAGGATGTGCGATTACAAAGGATTTATCTGCAAGCCTATCACTTGAATTGAAACCACCCCGAGGATTTCAGTGGTCACGTCTGGCTGAAGACATTAAACATAGCATTAGCAGATAGGCAACTCATGTTTCTTTTTATTAGTTTTCTTTACTTTAGTTTATTTTTATTTTTATTTATTGTATGTCAGTTGCATGTTTAAAATTTTTCATGTTTATGTATGCAGGCATTGGCACAACCCACACAGTTCATACAACCCAACTCAAATTAGCAGTTGAAGGCTAACGCTTCGTATTGAAAATACGAAGCAAAGAGTTGGCAATGTTGCACGTCACGATGCACACCACCACGCATCGCGACACGGGATCGAAATGCATGATAGTGTTGTTCATCACTCTTGTTCTTTGTGCCTATTTTACAATTGGGACAATGCAAACTTAAAGTTTGGGGTGTATAAGTTAGTTTTAGTGTCTGCTATTATCATTTTTTTAGTGCTTGCTATTGTCATGTTTAAAAAAACAAAATAAAAATTGAGTCATAGGTAGTGAAACATAAGTCTTAATGATGAGTTTGTTTTCTTTAGGATGAAATTTTGGAAAATGATAAGTACCCAATTAACTCTTATCTGATGCCTTAAGTAAGTGATATAGGTTAGACTCGTCAGCACTTAAAAATAGGTTTCTAGTAGTAAAAGCCTAGATAGTCGATAAAGTCACTAGTTAAGAAAATTGTTAAACGATGACCGTTTGCTTATAAGTCTATCTCGGTGTGCTAGTATTATGATGTATGATATGGCTAAAAAAATGAGAATTGAAAAAAATGAATGAAAAAATTGTTGAAGAATAAAAAAAAAAGACAAAAAAATGGACTATCTATAATTGATAAGTGTGAAGTTACTCATGGGTGAGTATTAGGACCACCATAAGGAGAAATGCTACCTTAAAGGGTATGTGAGTTCAGGAAAAAAAAAAAGAGAAAAGTCATGCCATATCGAGCGCAAGTTGGCAGACACATAACATATTTGAGATATCCAGGTTGGTTTGACCTATCGGCTCCCAATTTTTGAGACGAAATCACAGAGTTGACTTAATCAAGAATCGAATTATGACCATACCTTCACACACACACTATGAGTATGACTTAGATGATTTACTCAAAAAATTGGATTTGAGTTGTGTTGAGTACTTTGAAAGTTCTTTTAATTTCGTTACTAGGCATTCTCTAAAGACATTATTATTTGTAACTCTCATGACAGTTTTAGTTAATTTTATTTTTGTGTGTGATTGCATGTGCATGTGAATGGCGTTTATAGATGTTGTCGTTGTAAGCCCTCACGAGACTATAACTCGTCCAATATGGTAGCCTAGGGGTTTAAATGCTTGTTGCATATGTTAAATGCAATCGTGATTCCTATGAAAGTGGCTTAAGTTAATTTATTTTGTTTTATTTCTTGTTGTTTTGCTCAAGGACTAGCAAAATGTTAAGTTTTTGGGTGTGATGAGTGGTAAAAATAGGTCAATATGTCTATATTTACTGACCTTCTATCTTGCATTTTGTGTGTTATCTCGAGTTGTATGAAAGGTTTGGGAAAGTTGTTAGGTTTAATGTTATAAAGCATGTGTAGGGTATACCTATAGAACATGTGTAGACACTATATTTTTACACATAACCCAATGGTGAGTCTCTTATGGGAACACACCTTAAAGGTTTGGGAAAGTTGTCAGGTTTAATGCTGGATTGGAAAGAAACCTCAAAGGATCCAAAAGAGTTATCCACTAAACCCGGCCGGATGTTTCATATGTCTGACCTGACATCTCCATCAAGTCCGACCAAATCTTCCTTAAAGATCGGCCGAATATGCGTCAGATTTTCAATTTTGCAGAAGGATTCAATCTCTTCCTTCTTAACCGCTTTCTACAAAACCTTACTTTCCTTCTTAACTGATTTCCTTAACATGTGGATCTTTTCTTTGTTAACCAAACCTTACATACTATAAAAAGGGGATCAAAACACGCAAGTGGGAGATTGAAATTCAATTCTTTTGGAATGTAAGAAACCAATACATAGCACTTTGTTTCCCATCTCCAGTAAGAGATCAGACAGCCGAACTAAACCTTCAAAGGTATTCTCAGAGTTGAGTTACACTTAAGGGTACGAACTAAGTGCCTCAAAACCTTTAACTCTGTATATTTCACTTTTATTTTGACGTCGTATATTCGGCCGAACATCATGTATGTTCGGTCAGACATACAATCATCGTACAAAATATATGGCCGCTTAATAACTATAGTCATCTGCATGTTCTTCATGGTATATAGGATTGAAACCCATACGTATATCCCATAGTCGATTCTGAATGGACAGTAGTATGGTTGACACTTGAGATATAAATTCACGTAGCACACGAAAACAGACGAGTGTGTTTCTATTCTTAGCATTATTATAATGTTTCTATTCTTTTTTTTTATAGTTAATTGTTTATTTACTGTTTCTCCTTGAACTAACTCATTTCTTGTGTTGTTATGATTTTCATCTGGACATAATTTTGAGTCTGCAATTCTACTGGCTTACGTAGTAAGTTCAGCCCTCATTCATACATGTCCGGCCGAACTTACAATGACGACATATATCCTATTAGATCCAGTACATATCCTGCCGAGCTTATTTTATGTGCTATTTTTACTGTTCCTGTATCACTTTTATGGATTCATGTGAAATATAAATTATTTTTTGTGATTTTTGTATTATAAGATATGTGGATCCTCTTTTGAGTCTGGATATTATACTAGCATCAGTAAGGGTCCATTTCAAACCCACACATTTTTAAAGTCGGACCTTGCGAGGGGTGTACCGCGGCCTTAAATCATTCCCATTAGCAATTTTCCGATTAGTTTCCCGTGGACTATTCATACTCTTTACGGGCTGTGAGCCTAATATTATTGTGGTCGCCGATATCATAGATATAACAGTAAACCTCGCTTCGCTCCTACAAATGGCAACTCCACTGGTAATAGAAAATCAACCCTGAAAGAATGCCTTGTAGTATTCATGACAAGCCTAAGGTGGATCATGTCTTCATTCTTTTTGTATACTCTCTAAATCTGATGGCGTTGCATATCGTGAAATTATTTTAACTCAATGTGGAGGATCGCTATGTGATGATACCCATTGTTGGGATATATGTCCTAAAGCATCATGTAATGTGTAAACATAATTATTTGTTTAAAATAAAATATACATTATTCATTTATCAGTTGTTTTAATTTAAATCGCATAACGTAAATTATCCAGTTTACCCTTGATTACTTATGTATTTTCAGGCTTAGTATATGAGTGTCATACACAAGAGGATTTAAGTCTGAAGTTAGTAATCTAAAATAGTCCATAGAGAGCAAATAAAGTGGGTACTTTATTTTTGGTTTATCTATATTTTTCCATTAAGTCTTTTTTATTGGAGGATGGTAAATCTGCATGAATTGTTGATTCTGGAGCCACTAACCATGTTTGTTCTTTTTTACAGCTAATTGACTCATGGACAGACCTTGCTGAAGATGACTATAACATGAGGTCGGGACAGAGGATGTTGTTTCACCTAGAGTAGTGGGAGTTACTGTACGTGCCAAATTTGGGCCAAGGATAAAACCGTCTTTCACTTCGAACACAATACCAAGTGAGGCCCAAAGCAATAACCCAGCCCATTAAACTCTAAACCCTTTACAAAAATAAAATGACAAACCATTTGACCGATTCTCTCTTTTCCCCAACAAAGAATATATCGCCCACATGCAAAATATTCTCCCTGCCGAAAGCATAGACAATAAGCATGTTATGGGGACCCATTTCCCATGTGCAGATCAGAGAATTCACCTTTCTCCTCCTATAAAATGAAGCATAATTCATGAAGTAAAGAAAAGAGCTTCTCAACTCTAATTCAGGCTTCACTTATTTCTTACAAGCCTATGCTCTTTGACACTAGCTCTCTGAGAGCTCTCCATCCCCCCCTTATACACTTACCACCGCCCTCACGGCCACCCAGAGAGGTCAAGGTAACATCAAACCTACCTTTCACATTTACATATTCACTGCTCATTTCATGCTACTGACTTGGGCGTCGGAGTGCCCCCGGCACCCACCACACCGGTGGGTAGTCTGCTCCCGCTCACTCTACCTTTGTTTTGCAGGATCGCTAATGCCCCCAACCTACAAATTCTGATTGTGGACCTCGGCCGAATTCCAGCATCCACAATTTGGCGCCCACCGTGGGGCCTTAGCGATTCATAGCAAGCAAAGACCATCCAGTCTACAATCCTTACAAACAAACATCAGATCCCATAGTGGCATAATCAGCCACTCTACAAAACAGTTACGATCAATGGAAGATGAAAATTGATCCATGTAAAAGTCCAGTACTAATCTCCAATAGTATCTGGAACATAATTCTTTCTTCATCCACTCAAAGGCGTGAGGCTACAACTCATTTCAACTATCTTATCAACCCAATTTCTTAGGAGCATTCGAGAATATGGCAAGTGAAAATTCACCATCAAATGACCATTCATTTAATCACCAAAGAAATCATCACATTTCCTCAGCCGACCTATCACGACAAGACACATATTCCATGGAAATGTTGGAGTAATCTTCTCCAGTCTACCTATAATCAAACTACCAATAAAGAAAATCCAAATCGAGATAACTTCAGCATTATTTCCCTATAAATCATCAGCTCCAAAAGACGTGGGAGAATAGCCATATTCGTCATACGACAGAGATGAATTCCAATCTTCTTCATATAATATGAAAGGTGTGCCATCTGCTTCACGCAATGCAAAAAGGATTGTTATCTCCTCCCGATGACGTGAAATGATTGTCATCTCCTCCAGTCTACAAGAAAAGTTTCACTCTACAAAATGAACCTCATAAACAACAAAGAGTTGAGATAAAGTGAGGCCAACTACCCCAAGCTAAAAAAAAAAAAAAAAAAAAGAAATCGGCGTGACAAAAAAAAAAGAGAAGAAATTGGCGTGATTAAAAAAAAAAAAAAAAAAAAAAACTTTGCCCAAAATAAGAAAAAGAGGAAAGCAATTTGGGCCCATATTTGCTTTGTTGTTTGACTAAAGAAGAGGGAATTGTGCATTTGGCAGAGAGAGAATATTAAAAAGAAAGCAAAGAAGATTTTGACCAAAAGAAGAAAACAAGGTGGGGCCAGTTTGAAAAGAAAAAGTGAAGTAATGAAAGAAGAAAAGAAAAAAGCAGCACCATAAATTTGACTAAAACAAGAATAGTGTGTGGGCCATGTACAAATCATATTTTAGTTCTCAAACTTTGTTCATTTTAAAAACAAAAGTCTGCAACCAAGCAGCTGGCATCTACTGCCACACACCACATTTCCCATACTACCACACACCAAACGCATACTACAAAAGCCAAACACCTTCTGCCACCACACAAAAGCCACTCCATGTGCTTCCATCATTTGACACTACAAACATATATGAATATCACTTTTGTAGCATGAAATCAGAGCTAATTAACAAAACTACATGCTACAAAACTCAAGCTTTGTAAATTCAATTTTAGCACACAGTCCATTCGACTAAACTACATACAAAAAGTAAGAGCCCACTTGCCAGACGACAACAACCCACATGCAATACAGATGTATGAAGCCAGCCCAGATGCGCAAGCCATGATCAGTCCATCCAAAAAAACGAGCTGGTCAAGCGCAGATGGCCCATTCGCCAAAATAATAGCATGAGTTACGTGAAGTTGGCCCACTTGGTGAAAACCTAGTTATTGTATTCAAGCTTGACTAGTGCATGGGACACCTAGCACAAAGCTGTCAAAGTCGTGTGGTCCCTAATCAAATAAGGAGTCATGTGCTGGTAAGTTGTCAAAAGCCACTCTACACGGTGTATAAAAAAAAATAAAAATAAATAAAGGATTGGCACTAGGAGAATGTGCCACTCTACAGAACATAAATGAAGGCTTGCCACTAGAGGAATGTGTCATTCGACACAACACGGGCTTGAAGGAAAGATTCTATTTGATACAACAAAACCAAGAATAATTGAACATGCTTGCCGAATAGAGTTCTTCCTATATTCCAAACAATTTTAAATTCAGGAACACTGGTAGTATCATCTCATGTGGTCTCACTCGACATGTATGGGATGATAAAACATCTTGTTCATTCGATTCCCAAACAAGGTGGATGACCATCAACTTCAGGCTACATGGAAAAATCCATCTCTCATAAACTACTTGGAATGATTATCAACTCCTCCAGACTAAATCAAAGGTTAGTCATCATCTTCATGCTACTTTGATTTATTATTGCCAGCTCCATACTACATAGGGAATCTTTTATCATTCCTAGTAGAATGAAAAAACTTTCTTGGATCTCCTTTAGGTCCAATCGACCAATCTTTATCAAGTTAGGTAGTATGAAAATTCTTTTGGACTTTCATCAAGTCAATTTGTCCCAATCGACATCTACATGTGTAGCTTGGGACTTGTTGTGAATCCTATGTGTGTATGGCTTGATGTTTTATGTGTGTCTCATTCGACATCCACATGTGTGTAGTTTGGGACTTGTTGTGGATCCTATGTGTGTATGGCTTGATGCTTTATGTGTGTCTCATTCGACATCCACATGTGTGTAGTTTGGGACTTGTTGTGGATCCTATGTGTGTATGGCTTGATGCTTTATGTGTGTCTCATTCGACATCCACATGTGTGTAGTTTGGGACTTGTTGTGGATCCTATGTGTGTATGGCTTGATGTTTTATGTTTGTCCCATTCGACATCCACATGTGTGTAGCTTGGGACTTGTTGTGGATCTTTTGTGTGTATGGCTTCGGGCTTGATGTGTGTCACATTCGACATCCACATGTGTGTCGTATGGGAATTATTATAGTTACAACACTTGCATGTCTTGAGATGTGATATAAATCCCAGTCGACACCATCTAGTATGCAGCTTGGGAATTGTCATATACTACTACATTTGCATGTCTTGATACATGATATGAATCACAGTCGACATCAGTTAATATGTAGCTTGGAATTATCATAGATATTATTATGCATGTATGACTTGAGACTTGATTTCCACATCTACACGCCTATAGCTTGGAACTTGTTAATGACCTCATTCGACACTATACCCATACATCCTAACCTTCATCAGATTCAGTCGACTGGGAACATCCCCTATGGCTCATGTAGAGTCAACATATGACCTTCATCTGGTCAATAAAAATTTGAAGACTCCACTGGTTTTTGACTAGTAGTATGGAGATTATCCTGAACCTTCGTCTGGTTCAGTCGACTGGGAACATTCCCCATGGCTCATGTAGAGTCAACATATGACCTTCATCTGGTCAATAAAAATTTGAAGACTCCACTGGTCCTTAACTAGTAGTATGGAGATTATCCTGAACCTTCGTCTGGTTCAGTCGACTGGGAACATTGCCCATGGCTCATGTAGAGTCAACATATGACCTTCATCTGGTCAATAAAAATTTGAAGACTCCACTGGTCTTTGACTAGTAGTATGGAGATTATCCTGAACCTTCGTCTGGTTCAGTAGACTGGGAACACTCCACATGGCTCATGTAGAGTTAAAGTTGAAGACATGGCCTTCATCTGGTCCAGAAGACATTGTAGACTCCCCTGGTCTTTGACCAGTAGTATGGAGATTGTCCTGACCTTCATCGGGTTCAGTCGACTGGGAACATCCCATATGGCTCATGTAGAGTCAACATACGACCTTCATCTGGTCTAGAAAAATTTGAAAACTCCCATGGTCTTTGACCAGTAGTATGGAGATTGTCCTGACCTTCATCGGGTTCAGTCGACTGGGAACATCCCATATGGCTCATGTAGAGTCAACATACGACCTTCATCTGGTCTAGAAAAATTTGAAAACTCCCCTGGTCTTTGACCAGTAGTATGGAGATAGACCTGAACCTTCATCTGGTTCAATCAACTGGGAACATTCCCCATGGCTCATGTAGAGTCAAATGGAAGACCTGAACCTTCATCTGGTTCAGTCAACTGGGAACATTCCCCATTGGCTCATGTAGAGTCAAGTCGTAGATCTGGCCTTCATCTGGTCCAGAAGACATTTTAGAGTTAAGTTGAAGTTTTAAACTTCAGCTACTTCAAAAGACATAGAAGACATCTAGTATCAGGATCAAATCTCCGATGATACACTCGACATATTACTCTTCAAGTCAAATGCTCTTTGACTTAAAGAGTAGGGAACAAACTGTACGTGCCAAATTTGGGCCAAGGATAAAACCGTCTTTCACTTCGAACACAATACCAAGTGAGGCCCAAAGCAATAACCCAGCCCATTAAACTCTAAACCCTTTACAAAAATAAAATGACAAACCATTTGACCGATTCTCTCTTTTCCCCAACAAAGAATATATCGCCCACATGCAAAATATTCTCCCTGCCGAAAGCATAGACAATAAGCATGTTATGGGGACCCATTTCCCATGTGCAGATCAGAGAATTCACCTTTCTCCTCCTATAAAATGAAGCATAATTCATGAAGTAAAGAAAAGAGCTTCTCAACTCTAATTCAGGCTTCACTTATTTCTTACAAGCCTATGCTCTTTGACACTAGCTCTCTGAGAGCTCTCCATCCCCCCTTATACACTTACCACCGCCCTCACGGCCACCCAGAGAGGTCAAGGTAACATCAAACCTACCTTTCACATTTACATATTCACTGCTCATTTCATGCTACTGACTTGGGCGTCGGAGTGCCCCCGGCACCCACCACACCGGTGGGTAGTCTGCTCCCGCTCACTCTACCTTTGTTTTGCAGGATCGCTAATGCCCCCAACCTACAAATTCTGATTGTGGACCTCGGCCGAATTCCAGCATCCACAGTTACCAGTTTAAAATTTTGAAATAATAGTTATTTAAATTTGAACGATATTTTATTTATTTATGGTTTTCGCAGGAATTTGATTTCTATTTCAAAACTTTTGGATGATGGTTATTCAATTTTGTTTAATAATAATTCAGTTATTATTGCTAGAAATGGGTTAACTATATGCACAGGAAACGCATAGAACAATTTATATATGTTAAGACCTTTAACACATAGTTCACTCATCGACACTATGATGTTTAAGGTTGAAAAACCTAAAATAAAATGGCAAAAGATTTCTTACGATGACACATATATGTGGCATCTTAGACTTGATCATATTAGCCTTGACCGGATAGATAGGTTGGTAAAGAACGAAGCTTTAAACCAGTTAAAGCTTGAAACTTTACCAGTCTGTGAATCTTGTCTAGAAGAAAAGATAACCAATAGACTTTTTACTGGAAAATATCTAAGAGCTAGTCAACCACTTGAGCTAATATATTCAAACATTTACGGACCGATGAATGTAAGAGCCTGAGGTGGTTATGAATACTTTGTCATATTTATTGACAATTATTTGAGATATGGGAACGTTTACCTAATGCAGCACAAGTCAGATACCTTTGAAAAGTTCAAAAAGTATCGTGTTGAGGTTGAGAACCAATTATGTAAGACGATCAAAACTTTAAAATTAGATCATGGAGAAGAATACCTTGATAGTTATTTCGAAGAATTCTTGGTTGAGCATGGGATAGTATCCCAGCTCACAACACCTGGAACACCACAACATAATGGTGTTGCAGAGAGGAGAAATCGGACCCTACTAGACATGATAAGATCTATTGCAAACAACAATATATATCTTTAATGTAGTTCCATCTAATTCTATTTCTAAGACTCATTTAGAGTTGTGGATTGGTCGTAAAGCTAGTTTATGATATTTTCGTATTTGGGGTTGTCCAGCACATGTGCTGAAGAATAAGAGTACAAAGTTGGAGCTACGTTCTCAGGTGTGTTATTTGTAGGCTATCCTAAGGATACTATGGATGTGTTC